>NW_026844042.1:11974114-12218478 GCF_029531705.1 Pantherophis guttatus | reverse complement strand
TATTGTATTGTATTGTATTGTATTGTATTGTATTGTATTGTATTGTATTGTATTGTATTGTATTCTATTCTATTCTATTCTATTCTATTCTATTCTATTCTATTCTATTCTATTCTATTCTTAGTTCAGTGCTTCCAAAATCATGTCTGCCAGCTCCTTCAGAACTCTGGAATGTCATCCATCAGGTCCAGGTGATTTGAACTCATCTACAGTAGAAAGATGCTGTCATATCATTTCCTTCCTTATTTTGATTTGTATCCCTAATCTGTGTTTTAACCTACTGCTGTTGAACAGTTGGATTGTTGTTGCTGTTTTTCCTTTTGGGTAAAGAGAGATGCAAAGAATGAATTACCGTATTTTTCGGAGTAAAAGACACACTTTTTTTCCATCTAAAAGAGGCTGAAAATCTGGGTGCGTCTTATACTCCAAATGTAGCTTTTTCTTCCTCGCTTAGCCTGCTTTTCTCATTGCTTCTCTCTCCAAAGATCAACTGTGCTTTAGAAGCTGTTTTTTATCCCCAATGCTCAAAACCAGTGAGCGAACTAATGTGCTGAAACTGACCAGACTATGGACACTAGCCAGATGAATACCTGGTAGGCAGAATTTCTCCCCCCCCCCCCCCCCCTGTTTTCCTCCCCAAAAACTAAGGTGCGCCTTATACTCCGGTGTGTCTTATACTCCGAAAAATACGGTAAGTAGTTTGCTTTTTTCCCTGCTGCAATGCATTTCTTTAGCTGCATTGTTTGCAAACCTTCACTAATTTTCCAAAAGTTGATTTTCAGACAGCCCAAAAAGTATTATCATTAAAGCAAAACTGGTGCAGAGTATATGCTTCCAGGTACCTTCCTTTAAGACCTGCTGAAAAGCTTTTTTCACATTAAAACATAGGCATTCCCTCAATCCCAACGTTTTCTCCTTCCTCCGTTTTGCTTTCTTTTTATAACTGGAAGACAGAGACAAATCCATCCAAGGAAAGGAATTTCCCACCCGACTCTGCACACACTGAAATAGGCTCAGGAAATGGTGGGGCTCCCTTTGCTTGGTCTGAGAGACGGGACGGATGGTTGCTGCCAATGATTAAATTCTCCATTTAATGCAGGCTGAAACTGTGTCTTCTCTTTCCCCATCCATCTCAGCCCCGTGCCCCCAAACGGTCCCCTGATCAAAGCCGCTGGACTGACTATTACCCCCCACTCACCCACCCACCCCTCTGAAAGGGAGCCAGGAAATGAAGGGCCTTTTCAATCCCCAAAAGTTTCCCAGCTTGAAACTCCACTGCCTGTCAAATGCAATGATATGGCTGATCTTCTTTTCCACTGTATTTAATTGTTTTTCCCCCCTTCGTGAAAGGGAAGGGAAGGGGGGCAGGAAATCTATAGAAAAAAATCTAAAATGAAACTTTTAACACTGTAACATCATAGAAATTGATGGAAAGCCCTGCCAGATGGAACAGCAAGAAGATAAAAGGCCCATCATACAAAGCAATCCAAGGAAAAAATGTATGTTCTCAAATTTCTGGAGCACTGATGAGTTATCTTTACAAATAAATTCACAATTCCAGAAGCAACAGAGCTGCATGCTGATCAGAGGGGAAATGCCTTTTTTTCCTGCATGCTGTGGAAGAAAGCAATTTAAAAAAAAAAAGTATTTGAAAACCCGTTTCTGTTCCTTGCTCCTTCTTACCACTGGTCTCTTCCAATTCCAGAACTTCCAGCAAGCCGGAATTGATAACAGAGTAGATTCAAAGATGAATGCAGCAATCCACAAAAGTGATTAGAAAAGGAAACGAGTGAATTTAATGGAAGGTGCTGACCAAATAATATGATAATAATATGAGTCAGCAGTGTGCAGTGGTAGCCAAAAAAGCCAATGCAATCCTAAATTGAGTTAACAGAGGGATACAATCAAGATCAAGTGAGGTACTAATACCACTCTATAAAGCCTTAGTAAGACCACACCTGGAATACTGCATCCAGTTTTGGTCCCCACACTATAAAAAAGATGTTGAGACTCTAGAAAAAGGGAGAGAAGAGCAACAAAGGTGATTAGCGGACTGGAGCAGGGGTGGGTTCTAAATTTTTTTACTACCAGTTCTGTGGGCGTGGCTTATTTTGTGGGTGTGGCTTGGAGGTCATGTGACTAGATGGGCGTGGCTAGCTGGTCAGAGTCATTTCTGGAAGGTCCTCGCACTTACGATCAGTCCTCGCACTTACGACCCGACTCATTTGTTTGCTTTTAACACTGATCAGCTGGAGGACAACCCTTTGAAGCCCCGCGGCAAGAGTTTAAACAGTTTTTTTCCCTCTAGTGGGGGTCTAGTTTTTTCCCTCTAGCTGGGATTCAGGAGGCAGCAATAGATTGGGGGTGGGACCAAATAAAAGATAAGAATAACGTGGGGGAGTGGGGGGGGGTGGGAGGGCGGGGGGAAGAACCGGTTTGGTGACGTCATATCATCACCGCTACTGGCTTGGCCGAACCGGACCGAACCAGGAGGAACCCACCACTGGACTGGAGGCTAAAACATAGGAAGAATGGTTGCAGGAACTGGGCATCGCTAGTCTAGTGAAGAGAAGGACCAGGGATGACATGATAGCAGGGTTCCAATATTTGAGGGACTGCCACAATGAGGAAGGGGGTCAAGTTATTTTCCAAAGCACCCAAAGGCCAGAGAAGGAATAATGGATGGAAACTGATCAAGGAGAGATTCAACCTAGAAATAAAGAGAAATTTTCTGACAGTGAGAACAATCAACCCATGGAACAGAAGGTGCCTTCGGAAGTTGTGGGAGCTACATCACTTGAGACTTTCGAGAAGAGATTGGACTGCCATTTGTCAGAAATGGTGTAGGGTCTCCTGCTGAGGGGGGTTGGACTAGATGACCTACAAGGTCCCTTCCAACTCTGTTAATCTGTTAAACCTCAAGATAGTTATTTCCTTATTTTCCAGAACATAAAGCCCTCCAGAGATTGCTGTCTTGCAATCTCTTCACAAGAAGCAACTATCTGGAGTAAGTTATCTCAGGTCTTCTCCTTTCCTGGTCTACTTGCTGGTTCTTCATCCCACTGTAGTCCTTAGCTGCAATTTTCGTGAAGCCATCTTCAATCCACCATCCCCCCACCCCCTTTGGGAAGGTGGAATTTAAATCGGACGAATAAATGAATTCAGGCAGTAATGCTCCATCACTCCTTGATTCTGATTGTTGCTTGATTTGGGTGTATGACCCCTGGCAAAGCACTCTGAAACTTGATCTAGAAAACCCCCATTTCTGTACTAGATGTGTATGAACCACCAATCCAGCAGATCTGTGCTTGATTTTTTTTTTTTCGCCAAAGGGAAAGAAAGAAGTTATTCAGATAACCACATGATTCATCCTTTCTTTTTACCTCTGCCTCCTCTTTTTGAATTAAGCTTTTTCATGATAATTCAATCCATGTTGGTGTCAGGAAAAAAAAAAAACCATGAAAACTATACACTAGATGCAGCCAAAACTAGATAATAGACAGAAGACCAAAAAAAATAACCCACCACATATCTGGAAGAATGTCATATGCCAGTAATTTGATCCGTGCCTTTTCTTCTCTCCTGCTTCTTGTTTGAATGGAGGCGGTGAGTTGAAAACAAATGCAGGAAACTTGAATCTCCCTTGTATGGATTCTTCCGACAAAAGTTGAAAATTTGCTCTAATTGGAAGAGATTTCCAAGGCCAGATAGTATCATCTTCCAGTCTGTTTTTGCTATCTGGTTGGAAGACAACTCTAGAAGTAAAGGGGCTTATGTACCTCTGCTATGGATGAGCGAAAACAGATTTTCAGAGTAAAGCAATATATAGGGGGGGTTTTTTGTTTTTTTTTTCAAACGAAGTACTAAAATGTTTCCGCATTACAGAGTTTGGGGCTGTTGTGTTCTTTCTTCCATTTTCCTTCTGCGCAGACCCAAAATCCAAAGCTTTTGGCATCTTTGTATACAGAACTTGAAGCCACAATGTCATTTAACAATTCTGCTTGCATTTGACCACTGTGTGCAGTTTTTGGTCATTGCGCTTCAGAAGAGTTTTTAGGTATCATCATCATCTCCTTTTTATGACCCCATAATCCTTTGCAGGGTGGAGTCTGGGCAACTGAATGGAGCTGTGTGTTTACTGGCCGGATGCCTTTCCTGTCGCCAATGTGGAGTTTTGTTCAGCAGATACAGTATATTCTCACTGTGCCCAGAGAGAGAAATATCCGCCTCTATACCTAGGATCGAACTCACAGCCTCCTGATTGGGAGGCAAGAGCTCCACCTCTAGCCCAACACACCACTTAGGTATCTACATGTATAGCCACCTAAAATGATCAGAGGTTAAGGAACCCTCATATGAGGAAGGTCTACAGTTGGGGGTATCTGCTTGGAATGGGGGGAGATGGAGATGACGATGATACACACTTCAATCCCTGGAGACTTTTTATCATGCCATTACTTTCATTACATTTTTTTTTTTCTACTTCCCAGTATAACCTGTCTAACCTAGTGCAACATATAAAGAATGGTTGCTGGAATTGGATATGTCTAGTTTAATGAAAAAAAGGACTAATATCAGCCCTGGAAGCCATCTTTTTCGTTGGATCTTCAGGCCTGCCATATTTACTACTGTGAGAAACTGGGAGGGGGATTGTGTGGAGCCAGGGTGATATATAGTCATAATAACATTCTTGCCCTGCACCTGGAGGGCTGGAACTGGGAGGCATCTCCAGTTGGGATGATGCTTGGATTGGGCCATGTGATGGACATGTGGATGCTGGACAGGGATTTGAACTTTCTTTTGGTTGGGGAAAACCTAGAAACGTTCAGATTTGGGTTTTCCCAGATGTGCCAATATGACATCTCTAATAAAATGGAACTCTGAGGAACTTCAAGTCTCAGAGTCTTTTTTCATTGGGGGTGTTACTTGGAACCCTGACAAGTGACATGATAGCAGTCTTTCAATATTTGAGGGGCTGTCACAGAGAGGAGGGGTTCAAGCTATTCTCCAAAGCTCCAGAAGGTCAGACAAGAAGCAATGGATGGAAGCTAATCAAGGAGAGAAGCAACCTGGAACTAAGGAGAAATTTGTTGGCAGTTAAAACAATCAATCAGTGGAACAACTTGCCTCCAGAAGTTGTGAATGCTCCAATACTGGAAGTCTTTAAGAAGAGATTGGACAACCATTTGTCTGAAATGGTATAGGGTATCTTGCTTGAGCCGGGGGCTGGACTAGAAGACCTCTAAGGTCCCTTCCAACTCTGTTATTCTATTATTCTGTTAACCTCCAGTCCTAGGATTTCTTGGTAGTCTCTCAACCAAGCATTTAGCCTTTTTTATACTGAACTTTATTTTATTGTTAAGAAAAGTGCTTAATTATTCAACAGCTTTCTTTGCCCAGGGTACATGTTGTCTTAAAATAGTATAATAAAATAATGCTTTAATCTTCAAGTGCTTCTTCAGCTAAAAAGTATGTTGTTTTCAAAATCTTATTATTCCACTGTGTTTAAGTAGAAATCAATTTTTAAAAATTGTAAAAACTACATTCAAATCAAATCATTTTGTTTTCTCGGTCTCAGACCATGCACAAGAAAAGGACTAATAATATAATAAATTAAAAAAAAGAATACAAATTATGAGAAAACTCTAAAACAGTTAACAATTAGCAATTCACAATAGGAAGAAGGAATTGGATGGCCTCTAACAATTATAGCTATTGATAAAATTTTGCACCTTTCTTAGAGGTTTCAGAGTCCCTCACAGCAATAACCTTGCTAAGCAATTTGAACCTGGCTCTCAGCATTTTCCAATACAACCTGTCACTAAATATCCTACAACAGATTTACTACGGGGTAATAGCCATTGAACACAGCGGAACTTACAATAATGCTCAGAGTAGCAATGAAAAATAATCCATTTCATGCACAGCCAAGTAGTCTTTATTTTCTCAATTGTTGCTCCTGATGTTTGGATTGTGTTTGCTTCATATTTGCTAAGGTTACACTGAAAGTGAATCATTTATAAGGTTGTCTTCAGCTTGATCTGAAAGTGGGCAAAGTTTAAGGAGTCCCAACAACAAACACTTCCTGCTATTTTTCAATAAATTATATGACAACATTAGACTTGGTGTACAATGGATAACCGAATAACAGAGTTGGCAGGGACCTTGGTGGTCTTCTAGTAAAATCCCTTTGCTCAGGCAAGAAATCCCACACCATTTCAGACAAATGGTTGTCCAGTCTCTTCTTAAAATCCTCCAGTGTTGGAGCACCTACAACTTCTGGAGGCCACTCATTCCACTGATTAATTGTCCTCACTCCCCCTATTCTAATCTAACTAAGGCAGTAAAACAAGCCTTCCTTTTAGGCTACTTTTTCAATGTAATCAACAAGGCTTATAAAACACTTCCTTCTTTTCCAATTCTTGGAGACCCCCCTGGAGAAGTTCCTGCAGTTTTCTTGGCAAGTTTCCCCCACACACACACAAAAAAAAACCCCAAGTTTTTTGGTTTGCCATTGCCTTTCCAAAGCTGGCTGGGGCATGCTGTGAGTTGAAGTCCACCCATCTTAAAGTGGCCAAGGTTGAGAAATACTGCACTAAGCTATGTTCCAATCTGAGTGGAAAACCCCAGCCACTAAAAGCAGTCAAAAGATAGAGGGAAAACTATGTTGCCCTATCCTGGTCACAACGTTTGCGGACAGACTTGAGAGACCAGGAGGTTGGTTGTATAAACAGAGGCATAGAATCAAAATTCTTTTTTTGACAGACTTGTACACTGGGCCCAATCTAACAAAATGAAATTCAATGTACAGAAAAGTAAAGTTTTACACAGGCCAGAAAAAACCAAAACTACACATATTGATTGGGTGAAACCAGGCTTAATAGCAGTAACTGTGAGAGGGATTTTGGAGTCTTAGTGGATAACCAGTTAAATATGAGCCAACAGTGTGTGGCAGTAGTCAAAGAAACTGATGCAATCCTAAATTGCATTAACAGAGGGATACAGTCAAGATCAAGGGAGGTACTAATACCACTCTATAAAGTCTTAGTAAGACCACATCTAGAGTACTGCATTCAGTTTTGGTCACCACACTATAAAAAAAGATGTTGAGACTCTAGAAAGAGTGCAGAGAAGAGCAACCAGGATGATGAGGGGACTGGAGACCAAAACATACGAAGAGCGGTTGCAGGAACTGAGCATGGCTAGTCTAGTGAAGAGAAGGACCAGGGAAGACAGGATAGCTGTCTTCCAATATCTGAGGGGCTGCCACAGAAAGGATGGGGGTCAAGCTATTTTCCAAAGCACCTGAAGGCCAGACAAGGAATAATGGATGGAAACAACAAGGAGAGATTCAACCTGGAAATAAGGAGGAATTTTCTGATAGTGAGAGAGCAATCAACCGATGGAACAGAAGTTGCATTCGAAAGTTGTGGGAGCTTCATCACTTGAGACTTTCAAGAAAAGATTGGACTGCCATTTGTCAGGAATTGTGTAGGGTCTCCTGCTTGGGGGGGGGGGGTGTTTGGACTAGATGACCTATAAAGACCTTGCCAATTCTGTTAATCTGTTAAATCACGTGAAGTATTTAGTACTGCTTTATAAAGCCTAGTAAGACCACACCTGGGATACTGGGATACAATTTTGGTCACCACACTACAAAAAAGATGTTGAGACTTTGGGAGAAGTTCAGAGAAGAGCAACTGATGAGCAACGAGGCCTGGAGACTAAAACATATGAAGAATGGTTGCAGGATTTGGGTTTGTCTAGTCTAGAGGAAAGAAGGACTAAGGGAGACATGATAGAAGTATTCCAATATTTGAGAGGCTGCCACAAAGAGGAGGGGGTCAATTTATTTTCCAAAGCACCAGAAGGCAAGACAAGAAACAATGGATGGAAACTAATCAAGGAGAGAAGCAACCTGGAATTAAGGAGAAACTTTATAACAGTGAGAACAATTATCCGGTGGAACACCTTGCCTCCAGAAATCATGGGTGCTTCATCACTGGAGGTTTTTAAGAAGAGCCTGGACAGTCACTCATCTTAAATAGTATAGGATCTCCTGCTTGAGCAGGAGGCTGGACTAGAAGTTCTCCAAGGTCCCTTCCAGCTCATTCATTCTATTCTGTGCTGGGAAACCAAATTGCAATCTGAGCATTTCTTTTAACCCGGACAGCCCCTTGTCTGAAATGGTAGAGGGTAGGGGTGAAATCCATCAGGTTCTGACAGGTACTGGAGAACTGGTAGCAGAAATTTTGAATAGTTCAGAGAACCAGCAAGTACCATCTCTGGCTGGCCCCAGGAGTGGGGAGGGAATGGGGATTTTGCAGTATCCTTTCCCTGGAGTGGGGTGGGAATGGAGATTTTGCAGTAGCGAACCCACCGAACTTCCTTCCACAAAAGTTCTGAACTCGAATCTCTCAAGAGCAAGCAAGGATGGGGAATCGTATTCCTGCAAAGGCTGAGCCATTCTAAACATCGCGTCCGGTAGGGGGCGTCGTCGCAACTACCCGCGGGGTATTTAAAAGAGTCCGGGAGAAAAGAGAAGGCGCGCCTGCGCAGTGCCAATCCAGCGTTTCGGAGTGCCGCGCCTGCGCACGGAGAGACACGCTGCTTTTTTTTTTTTTCCCTCCACCCTTCGCCGATTGCGTTGAGGAGAGTGGCGCTCTGAGGCGGCTTGTCGGTTCGCGCGTTCCTTGCCTTTTTAAAGGCACTGTTTAAAAATAAAACAATGTTTTCTTTACGCACGTTATTCACACCCCCATGTTTTACATTGTTAAAAAAACTGGGTCTGGGCTCCTTTCGGCCTTCTTGTCAGCCAAATGAAAATGGGGAGACAATTCTCCAAATTCCCAGCTGTCCTTGGCCATGCAGGCTGGGGATTCTGGGTACTCTAGTCCTTACACTTGGGGGGTGGGGCGGCTAAATTAAAGAAAGTAAAATAAAATACGCAGCAGCCCCACACACTTGCCATACTGGCTGTTTTACATTTGCTATATTTGAGCTGTGTTATACTCAAATGTAGTAAATATAAATATTTACTATATAATATTATATAAAACAAATATATACAGAGAGAGAACTATATAGAAAATCGTTTCTTCACAAAAGCCCCACAATTTTGCATTACAAGGATGCTTCTTTTATTGTGCCAATAACAGGTCAATTTTCAAAAGGTTCTGTGTAGCCTACAAATAGAATTTAAAAACTACCCAAAACCACAATAACAATCCACTTTCTAGCCATTGGCATACCATTTGTATCCTGTTTATGCCAACCAAAAGACAACAGTACAAGAATTTTAAAAAAAACCTATAAAGCATGGCCATAAAACTGTTGCAATAAAAAATTAAATCAATATCATTTAAAAGGGAATTTACCTCAATCTCCCAAGAGATTTCTCCTTCAGAGCCCAAGATTAAAGCATAACGGCATTTAAAAATATATTTCAAACGTAGGCCACACATTTTTTCTATTTTTTGACAGCGACAGTGGTACTAAGTCATTGGCACAATGTATTGTCTCAACTTCACATGAATGGGACGTCTAAACTATGGTTTGTGTGACGGAATTGAGTCAGATACATGTCAAACTGAGTCTTGTTTGAGCCATGTAAATAGTTTGCTTTAATTATTATGTAAAGCCATACATCATGTACAAATCACAACATATCATGTAAATATGCTAATTCCATATGAAGTAAGTCATGGACTAGATCACTATGTCTTCTTCAACAACCCGTGATTAAAATAATTCATGGCTTTACAAGATGGATAAATACAACTATAAATCCTTTTATTGGGAGCCTGAATTGTGTTTTTTTTTCCTCAGTCCATGCAGTTCCATATATCTAATCTCAATATCTATCAGTGTCAAGCACTGTTCCTAAAAAACAAGAGCTTAAATACATTAAATAAGTTAAATAGTTGAATCTGTTTTTAAAAGGACATGGTTTCTGACATGGTTTCTCCAATTTCAGGTAAAAAGAATGGCGTATTCCATTTCGTCACAAAATATTGTAGCCATTTCCGATCTTCACCCAAGCCTTGCTCATCCTGTAGGTCTAAGTACCATAACAATATTTTGTTCTCCGATGAAACTGTATATAAATGTACTCTGTTATAACATTATGTAATTGCTCATAGCATTAGAGACAAAATATTCCTATGTCTCATGCACTCTCAGAAAATGAAAACTGATATCTCTGGCAAAAGAGAATGGATATTACAATCATCTAGGACAATGATGGTTAACCTTTTTGCCATCGCGTGCCAGGAGCGGGGTGGTGGTCACGCGCACGCATGCCCATGCCCATAATTCTATGCACCCCGCACATGCACGCACGACCCCTCCCCACTCCCCCCCCCGCTCCTGGCACGTGCTGGCATGGTGGGCCCAGTAGGCCCGTTTTTCTCTCTCCCCAGGTAAATGGGCCATTTCTGGCCTCTGGAGGGCCTCCGGGGTGGGGAGATGGTTTTCGCCCTCCCCAGGCTCCTAGAAAGGCTCTGGAGGCTGGGGGGAGAAAAAAATGGGCCTTCCCCACCACCACCCCTAGGCCCTCGGAAGGCAGGAAACAGCGTGTTTCCCTACTTCCAGTGGGCCCAGAAGGCCTGAAAATCAGCTGGCTGGTGCGCACATATACGCTGGAGCTGAGCTCGCGTGCCCACCTATATGGCTAGGCGTGCCACTTGTGGCACTCGTGCCATAGGTTTGCCATCACGGATCTAGGATGATTGGACTAAGTTAAATTATGGAATTTTATGAAAGGATGGCTGGGTTTGTTCTCCATTTTTAACTCCCATCCTTGGTTAATAAAAGGGCAATTAATACATACTTGAAATAAATTATAAAATGGCTGAATGTGATAACCTGTTTGTGTCTGAGTTTCCATAACATTAATAAAAAATTCTATGCTATTTTAGACTAGTGAATGTCAGTAATGACCTTTCTCAAATTGGTCAGTTTAGCCACCTCAGCAAGTTTTGTCAATTTCACCAACCTTCCATAAGTGGGTAATGTCAAATCTTTCCATATGTGTGCATATAATAGTCTTGCTGCAATAATCATAGATTGAGATAATTTTCCATGACTGTTTTCTAATTGCATCCACCAGCTTCATACTTGAAGTACATTCTAGATTTCTCTGGCATCATGTACCAACAATACATCATTTCATAAAAATTATCTTTAAGATCAAAATAGGAATTTCAACCCTTTTTTTTTTATTGCAAAAGTTTTACAATTACATTTTCACCCCTTTTTTCACCCCCCCACCTCCCTCCCCAAACTTCCCATCCTCCCTAACCCTCCCTAACCCTCCCCCCCCAGACTTCCCTATTATGTACTCATAACTAATAACACTGATATATATACCTGAACCCATCCCTCCCCCTATATAATTTTCCCTCTTTATCTCTTTACATTAAGATATTTCTAATACATTGTTTTCAAATAAAAGCTATTTGGTACTTTCTAGTTTGGTATTTGTTCTGAACATATTCTATCCACCTTTTCCATTCCCATTCATAAGTCTCTTGTGAACAATCTTTTAAATATGCTGAAATCTTCGCCATCTCTGCAAAACTGGCCATCTTCAAAGTCCATTCCTCGATAGTAGGCAAAGCTTCATTCTTCCAATATTTACCTATCAACAATCTTGCTGCTGTTATCATATACAATATTAATTTTATTTCACCCCGTGTGAAACCCTTAACTATACCCAATAAAAACAATTGTGGAGAAAATTGAATTTTTTTCTTCAAAACATTCTGCATGACCCACCATATTTTTATCCAAAAAGCCTTAACTTTCCTACAGGTCCACCAAACATGATAATACGTAGCATCCAAACATTCGCATCTCCAACATTTTGGCTGAACATTAGGGTACATACATGACAACTTTTTAGGATCTAAATGCCATCTATAAAACATTTTATAAAAATTTTCCCTCAAATTCTGCGACTGTGTAAATTTAACATTCTGAACCCAAATTTTTTCCCATGTTTCCAACATCACTGGTTCTTCAAAATTTTGTGCCCACTTAATCATGCAATCTTTAACTAATTCCGTTTCTGAATCCCTTTCTAGCAAAACATTATAAAGCCTTTTAATATGCATTGGACCTTTCTCTCTTATATGTCTAACCAATTCTTCCTCATGCAACATAATACCAGTTTTTTGGTCCTCTTTCCATCTCAATTGTAATTGATTATATTGTAACCAGGTTAAATTAATCCCTTCGTCCAACAGTGTCTGCAATGTCTTCAGCTGCCATCTGCCCGCATCTGTAAAAAGAACCTCTTTGTATAAAAACCCCCCGAGTGACATTATATTTGTATTCCACAAGGTATGACCAAGATCCAGCCATAGCGGTATTTTATAATCCCATTTGAGTCGGTGCTTCTTCCAAACTCTCATCAAAGAGTCTCTAAGTATATGACTTTTAAATACTTTATCAACTTTGTCATCATAAAATAGGTAAGCATGCCATCCAAATTCAAGATCAAAACTTTCTGCATTCAATATTCCAGCCTTTTTACTTCCAAACCAATCACTTGTTAAAGTTAAAGCTGCTGCATCATAATATAACTGTAGGTTTGGAAGTTTAAGGCCTCCTCTTTCTGGAACATCTTGCATAATTTTCAATTTCACTCTCGGCTTTTTCTCGTTCCAGACAAACTTATTAAGTCCAGTTTGCCAAACTTTCAGTTGTTTATCACTTTTAAGCACCGGAATCATTTGAAACAAAAACAGAAATCTTGGCAAAATGTTCATCTTAACTGCTGCTATTCTTCCAAGTAAAGACAGTTGCAGCTTTTTCCAAGTCTCCATGTCTTTCTGAACCTCTCGCCACAACACCTCATAGTTATTTTGAAACAATTTCATGTTTGATTCTGCAACCTGAACTCCAAGATATTTTACCTTAGGTACAATTTCAAAACCTGCCCTCCTTTCAAACTCATGTTTACGATCTTGTGTCATATTTTTGACTATCATTTTAGTCTTTTTTGAGTTCACTCTAAAACCTGAAACTCTACCATAGTCTTGTATAATGTCGTTCATCAGGATTGTTGATTCCATTGGTTGTGATAGGGTAACCACCAGATCATCTGCAAATGCCTTTATTCTATAATCCTCTTGCCTTATCATTATGCCTTTCAAAATTTTTGAGTCCCGTATTGTATTTAGCAAGACTTCCAATGTTAAAATAAATAAAAGTGGGGACAACGGACATCCCTGTCTTGTTCCTTTTTCTATTTTAAACTCTGTCGTCAAACTTCCATTAATAATAATCTGTGCTTTTTGCTCTTGATAAATTGCTGAGATCGCCTGTATAAATTGGTCCCCAAAGCCCATCTTTTTTAAAGTCTTTAGTAGAAAATTCCAATCCACTCTATCAAAGGCCTTCTCCGCATCCAAAAAGACCAGCACTGCAGAAATCTGTTTATTCTTGTCAAGATATTCCAATAAGTCTATTACTTGCCTTACATTGTCCTTCATATATCTGCCCTCAATAAATCCCGCTTGGTCCGCATGAATCACCTTTTGGATTACTGGCATCAACCTGTTGGCTAATACCTTCGCATAAATTTTATAGTCTGTGTTCAAAAGAGATATTGGTCTGTAGTTCTCTGGTTTTTTAGGACCAACTTGTTCTTTTGGTATCAAAGATATATAAGCAGTTGTCCAAGATGGGGGTATTTTGCCCCCTTGTTGAATATTGCAAAATAAATCTCTAAGTTGTCCCACCATTTCAGCTTGTAAAGTTTTATAATACACTGCGGTCAAGCCATCCGTGCCAGGAGCTTTGGCTGTTTTTAACTGTTTAATTGCTGCTGTTATCTCTTCCTCTGTTATAGGATAATTCATTCTTTCCTTTTGTTGATCAGTAATTTTTGTAACTCTCTTATCCTTTAAATATTTTTCTATAAGTCCATTCTGCACCTCTTCTTTGGCATATAGTTTAGTATAATAATCCACAAAAGCTTCTTTAATTAGTTTTTGTTGAAAGATTTCTTTCCCTCCAATATCAATACTATCAATAGTCCGTATACTTTGTTTTTTCCTCAATGTGTAAGCCAACCATCTGCCCGGTTTGTTAGCGTTGCAAAATGTATTATGCTTCGCGTATTGTAAACTTGTTGCAACTTGTTCCGCCATAAGCATTTGAAATTGGTCTGTCAAAAGTTTTATAGCACTTCGTATTCTTTCATCTGTTGGGTTTTTAATAAGTAACTGTTCTTTATTCTTTATTTCCATTTCCAACTCAAATCTTTTCTTTTGTCGGAACAGTCTATGTTTAGAATTCATGTAGATGAGTACCCCTCTCATATAAGCTTTACTTGCATCCCAAACAATTTCAATTGGGGTACCTTTATTCAAATTTATTTCAAAAAATTCTTTCAAATGCTTTTTAAGTTCTATTGTATTTTTTTCATATCTAAACAAGTTCTCATTTAATCTCCAAGAACGTCTCTCAACCTTATCCATCTCAATTTCTATCCATACAGGGCTATGGTCAGTCAGAGTTCTTGGAAAAATCTTTGTTCTTTTTGTCTTAACAAGTAGATCATTTGACAACAGGATAAAATCAATCCTAGAAAAAGATCTATGTCTATCCGAAAAAAAAGTGTAGTCCAATTCATTTGGATTATGTATTCTCCAAACATCTTTTAATTCCATATCTTCTTTCATATCAAAAAAAGTCTGTGGTAGTCTAATTCTAGACTTTGCCAAGCTCTTTTTATCTAGTTTAGAATCAATTACTCCATTCCAGTCTCCCATAATTAAAATAGATCTATAGTCCCATTGCAATATTTTAGTATGTAACATCTTATAAAAATAATCCTGTTGTTGGTTGGGAGCATAAATTCCAATCAAAAGAATTTGACCATTTGCTGTGAGCAATTCAATTGCTACAAACCTACCATCTTGATCTGCTTCTATAACTTTCGCTGTTAATTTTTTATTTACATAAATAACCACACCATTCTTTTTCTGCGAAGTTGAAGATATATAATGTGCTCCTAGTTTTGAGTTTATCAAATATTTTTGATCTTGAGTTGTGATATGCGTTTCTTGTAAACATATTATATCATTATTAAATTGTTTCAAATATGTAAATAATTTCTTCCTTTTCTGTGCTGAATTCAACCCATTGACATTCCAAGATAGACACTTAAAGGTCATCAGCCTCTTTCTGGAGCACAGAGCAAAATATTTGAAGTTCATCCGAGAGCTTCGATCTCGCTCCTCCCATAGCTCCACTCTCTTGTACGGTACTCTTAACTGCCTTCTTGTCTTGTCTTTCCTGTTGTTGTTGTTGCTGTTGTTTAAGTAGCTTGGATTGGGCTCTAGTTATACGTTGATCTTTAACTTCTGTCAACTGAATCAAATCCAAAATTGGAGAAGAATCCAACAAGGGCTCACTCAGAAAACCTCCTTCTGCACCTTGCACGTTTTCTAATTCCTGCTTAGACTGTTCTTTCAATTGCCTCTCTTCACTCTCCTTAATCTCCAAAACTGTAGATGTACGTGGAGATGGTGTTCTTTCCTTAAGAATAGTACTGTGAAAGTGTTGTGCCTTCTCCACGGTATTCAACCGATATCCTTCTCCCTTATATCTAAAAATTATCCCAGCTGGTGCGTCCCACCGGAAGGGTATCTGTAAATTTTTCAATTCCTTAACAAGAAAACCAAATTCTTTTCTAGCTTTCAGCATTTTAGGAGGTAATTCTTTAAAAATTTCAAGTCGTGAGCCCCCCACTTGTACAGAAGTGTGAAAAGATTTTTGCAGGATAACATTTCTAATTTCTCTCTCAGTAAAGTATATGACCACATCTCTAGGCAATTGTCTTTGTCTGGCCACCCAAGAGTTCACTCTGTAAATTTTATCTATTTTATGAAATACCAAATCAGGATTAGCTTGTAAAATCTTAGCCAAGGCTTCAGAGCAAACCTGTCTCAAGTCCTGTCTCTCCTCCTCTCGAATTCCCCGAAGCCGTATGGCAAATTCCATCGCCCGGAATTGTATCATAACAATCTCATCTTCAATTCTCTGCATTTTATTGTCAACTTCATCAATTTTATAATCATTGTCTTTCATCTTAACATTAACTTCTGATTTGAATTCTTCAACTTTAAAATCAACTTTCCCAATAAATTCTGCCAGGCCAGACGCCACTTCTGATATTTTTTTGGTCACCTTATTTTGATTCTGTTTCACCATGTCTTTAACTTCATTAATTTCCTGCATAAATTCCTGATGTGATTTTTGAAGTTTATCATCTATCCCCTGTTGAGATTTTTGAAATTTGTCATCCAGAGTTTTAGAAATAAATTCTTTTAAATCTCCCACATCAAATTCTTTTTTCTGGGTTTGTAGCTGTTGAGCAGGGGGAAGTTGCGTTTGATGTTTGTGTGTGGGGGATCCCCCCCCTAATGCCTTCCCTTCCTGCTTCTTTGAAGCCATCCTGGCTCGTGATCTAGTTTTTCTAAAGAGGGAAGTTCCTTTTCCTTTCCCTCCTGCACAAAGACTTCTAAAAAAGTCCCCCAGATTTGATCAAACAAGGGTTAAAATAAAGCAAAGTCCAATATTGAAAAGGGAAAAAATTTCCCAGTTATTTCTCTTATAACAAGCAAGGCAGCTTAGTAGCAACTTGGAAACTTTGTAGCAAAACAAAGTAACTTCACCAATCCACACTCGCTGGCTCGTTAACTCTGAAGCTAGGCGCCATATTTTTTCAAAGCACTTTCACTCATTCGCATTTTCTCAGATTGAAAAGTCAACAAAGTGCTAATACTTGCGTTTCCAAATTTCAGGATTCAGGTAGTTTCACTGTTTATTAAAACTGGTTCTTTCGCTTTAAGTTTCCTGCAGCCGGCTTGTTCTGCAAAAGCAGAATCGTCCCACGTCGCCCGGAGTTCCAGCAGGTTGGGAGGGAGCCACGCCTGTTCTCTCCCCAGAAACTTCCCTGGGGGGTTACAGGGGCTCAACCTGTGCCCTGCGATCTCTCCTTCTTCAATCCTGTGGATTTAGAAGTTTTCGAGCCGCTTCTTCGTCTCGAAGCGGCTCTACAGGCGGCGGGGCTGGCGGAGCTTCAAAGAGCGCCGCCGTCGCCGAAGACAAGGAAACCGGAAGTCTCGGAATTTCAACCCTTTTGACCACATATTTTCCCATTGAGCCATCTGTATATTATAACCAAAATTCTTAGCCCACTTTGTCATACATGTTTAACCTGTTGTTCCATTTTAAATTTCAATAAAAGTTCATATATTTTAGTAATCACATGTTCCTAATCAGTATGAAATTGCATTTCAAATTCTGTCTTACTTTGCTTCATACCATAAGTCTTTTAATCCATTTTAAATCTTTCTAATAACTGTAAATGGAAAAACCATTGATAACTATATCCTGTCATTAGTTTCTATCTTGGCTTAATTTTATAGTTCCCTTTGGTGATTCTACAATGATTCTGGTGTGTTAACCGTTTGTCTTTGCCTTTTGTTTCTCTTCTGTGAAATGTATTTTTGAGCACAACCTGAATATACATCTATTCCATATTCTCAGTATGGCACTAAACCTAATAAAATGGTTTTTAAAATCTATTTAATAATACCCAATTATTTTACTTTTTTCTCAATCTTTTTAGATTGTTAATATCTTCATCTTCCAATTATTAATCTTAAAACTTACCAGCAAACCAAGTCATTTAATTTTCCTGTTAATGTCTCTAATGGATCCTCCAAACACTATAGCCAGGTCATTGACAAACACCCTTACAAGTTTGTTTTTAATTTTTTATTTCCACTATTCTCTCATCTTATGACTCTGTTCTGTTATCTGGATAACTAAAATGAACAAGAGTGGAGACAGCAAATATTTTTGTCTTCTTTTTTGAATCTCACAAAGTTTTTTTTTGTTTGTTAATTCTCCATTAACAATTATTTGGGCTTTTTATGGGGTAAAAATCAATCTTATGTATTTAATAAAATTATCTCCAAAATTCATACCTTCCAGAACTCTAAAGAAGAAAATTCAGTTAAAACTATCAAAGATGTTAGTTGCATCTAAGAAAATCAGTGCAGTTTACTTTTCATTATGTTGATCCAAATATCCAATACATCCAATATTCAATATATTTCTAATATTATCTTGTAATTTTCCTTTAGATAAAAACTCACATTGATCTTCATGAATAAAGTCCTATAAAATTATTTTCAACCATTCATCCAAAATCATTTTAAACAACTTATAGTCATGATTCAAGAAAGATACTGGTTGATAATTTCTTGTTAAAGTCAGGTCCTGGGATTCTTTACATATGAACACTGTATTTGCTTCTTTCCAAGTGTCAGGAATCTTTCTATTCTGTAAAATAAATATCCATTGTTTGTTGTTAAGGTTGTAAAATTTATTCCTCAAAACATAATATGTTGGCAGACCATCTGGGCCAGATGCCTTTGTGATTTTAGTCTTTTTAATAATTTTACAAACTTCTCTTATTCTTACAGGTACATTCAAAATTACTGATTCTTTGGTAAATTCTGTTTATATAATCATAGAATAATAGTGGTGAAACACTTCCTGGGTATTTGCATTATCTGTTTTTACAATGTTTCCTTCTGGTAACATTAGTATCACTTTCTTTTGTTTTTCTTTGTGCAGCTCATATGCCAACCATTTTCCTGGTTTATTTGTAAACTCAAAATTTCATTGTTTTGCATAATTCATCTTTATTTCCGTCTCACTGTTAACATAAATAATTGCTTCTGTAGAAAGGAAGTAATTGTCCTATCTGAGGACTATTTAAACTTTTCACTTTTTATGGAACCCCAAATCACTTGCATACTATCAGCACGAATCCTTTGTTGATGTAACACAAAATCAGATCAGCAATTTCCTCCTAACAAAATTTAAATGATATTCAACCATAGTTTTTATAAAGTTAATTTTTATTTTTATCCCACCTTTACTGTGTTTATAAATAATTCAAGGTAGTGAGCATAAGCTAATACTCCTTCCTTTTTATATTTTTCCAACAACAACAATCCTGTGAAGTGGGTTGGGCTGAGAGAGAGTTATTGGCCCAAAGTCACCTAGCTGATTTTCATGCCTAAGGCGGAACTAGAATTCACAGTTTCCTGGTTTCCAGCCTGGGTTATATTATACATTATACATTATACATTATAATTATACATTATAATCACAGAAACATTTCCAAAGTATTAACTCATGGGTCAGCTATATTTGTCCAGAAGGGTTTATTTATTTTACAGCAATGAGAAGAGATTAAGTATTAGAAAAAGAACTGAGCCAGAACCTATTTTTTTGTCATTTGACTTAGTAAACAAATCTTGCTTTCAGTCTGTAAAAAATTGGTTTATTTGTCAAGCATTAAGAGATTCATCTTTTAGGAAGTTAGTAGCAAATAGTTAGATAGGGGTATGTGTAAATGTATGTGTTTCCTTAAAAGTAAACAACTAGCTCCAGAAAACTACATTGTAAAGCATTACTTCAAAGAAACAATATATAACTGGGTCACTAAGTCACTGTTTTAAATTATGCAAATATTGTATCCAGTACTCTAAATAATGTTACTTGAAGACAGAAAAGAAAAATAACAAAGAGTTGTTTGGCAAATGGACACAGAAGTTTTTTCTTTTCCCCTTGATTAGCTGAACAGTGTGGCTACAATCCCAATTGTACACATTTGGGAATAATTCACTCAAAATTAAAGATATATACAAAAGATTTAGGAATAGATCTCATGCTTTTAATTTTGAATTATGGGATTTTGCTTGCTTAAAAGAGACTAAATAATTTTCTAAAGATAAAATTTAAGAAGTCTTTGAAGTAAATACTGTTGTAAGTCCTAAGGCATTAAATGACATTTTGGATTCCAGGAACCAGTTCTTTTATTATCAATAGAATTATGCACAGGATATGTTGCCATCTAATTAAATTACTGTGAGTAGGAAACTAAAAATGTTTTGAACGTAGATTAATAGAATATGTTTTAAAAAGCAAATTTTGGGATACTTTGAGGAAATTATATTTTATTACACAGATACTCTGAATGAACTCATCCAGATAAATGGAGGAATTGTTTTCTTGCCCCACCTAGTGACTAAAATGATCACAGAAATTTAAGAGACTGTTTTTCAGTACTTGTTAATTGTGTTTTCCAGTGCTGGAAATTAAGAGAAATAAAATTATTGATTGTTTAAATTCTTTGAAACGGTTTATTTCCATGATCTACTCGTAACAACTGCATATATTTACTTAAACGAATCCTTCTGAAGCTGGACAACAAAGTAAAAATTGATTAAATAACTGAAGCTCAGAATAGCTATAACTCTTAAATGAAAACAGGAATGTTGTTCCTCTAATTTGGATATTCAACTGTTCACACATGCATGCTTAGAAGCTGCTTTTACTTAGAAAGATATGGGGTTTTTTGGTTGATTTACACATGCTTGAATATAATAGGAAGTTGGTCCTTGAAATAATCCATTCTTGAGAGCTCATGGAGGCAAAATAAAATGTGAGTTATATTAAACATGTGAAGAATTAGGACCACCCACCATTACTTCCTGGAATGTACAAAAAACTACAAGCCTTTATTAAGTGGACACAGTCCCTCCCCTCCTAATTAGTGCCATCATCATTTCTGTTATTCATTCACTACCATTAAAAGGGTTCCTTATATTACTATTCTTATTATTCATAATAATAATATCCCTTATTATTTCTCACACATCTTTTTGTATATTGCAAGAATGATTTCTGTTAATAAATTAATGTTTTTGTCAAGTATGTTAAAATAGTTAAAACATGTTTTTAATTAATGAAGGAATATAGAGTCTGTGAAAAGAAATCCATCCTGTACATCTGTATTTGATGTATATATTCTGCAATCTCTTTTTTTTCTCTCCTTAGAGTATAATTGGTGTGGTGATTGGGAAAACAGATGCCAAAGGCTTTCCGGACAGAAAAAGTAAAGTGGTTTTTAAGTATCTTATTCTGAGTTTCCCAGGCTCTATCTTTCTGTCAGTGTTTTGACTAATTAAAAAAATATCTGGTGCAATCTTTTCTGTACAAACTATGTTGAAATGACAATACCTATTTCACAGGTACACTTTGCACAAGTTATATAAGATCATGAGAAGTGATAGTACCACTCTATAGCAATAGCACTTAGACTTATATACCGCTTCACAGCGCTTTACAACCCACTCTAAGCAGTTTACAGAGTCAGCCTAATGCCCCTAACAATCTGGGTCCTCATTTTATCAACCTCAGAAGGATGAAAGTCTGAGTTAACCCTGAGTTGCTCAGGATCAAATTGCTGGCAATCAGCAGAATTAGCCTGCAATACTGCATTCTAACAGGAAGGAAGGAAGAAAGGAAGGAAGGAAGGAGGGAGGGAGGGAGGGAAGGAAGGAAGGAAGGAAGGAAGGAAGGAAGGAAGGAAGGAAGGAAGGAAGGAAGCAGTAGTGGGTTTCAATTTTCTTCACTACCGGTTCGCTATTGGGAGCATGCAGGTGCGCACAGCGCTTTGCAAGCGCGTGGCGCTTCTGCACATGCGCAGAGCATTTTTCATGACGTCCGGGCAGGTGGGTGGAGACTCCCACCGCCGCTGCTACTGGTTCTCCCGAACCGGGACGAACCAGTAGCAACCCACCACTGGCCGGAAGTACTGCATTCTAACCACTGCGCCACCACGGCTCCTCCTATATTATACTAGTGAGGCCACACTTGGAATACTGTGTCAAATTCTGGTCACCAAGATACAAAATAAGATGCTGAGGAAGAATTCAGAGAAGAGCAACAAAGATAATAAGGAGTGTAAAGGCTAAACTATATGATGAAATGTGAAAGGAGTTAGGTGTAGCCCAGAGGTGGGTTTCAGCAGGTTCTGACAGGTTCTGGAGAACCGGTAGTGGAAATTTTGAGTAGTTTGGAGAACCGGTAGTAAAAATTCTGACTGGCCCTGCTCCCATCTATTCTCTACCTCCCAAGTCCCAGCTGATTGGTAGGAAATGGGGATTTTACAGTATCCTTCCCCTGCCACGCCCACCAAGCCACGCCCACCAAGCCATGCCACACCCACCAAGCCCCACCCACAGAACTGGTAGTAAAAAATTTTGAAACCCACCACTGGTGTAGCCTAACAAAGAAGGATTAGGGATAACATGATAGCTGTCTTCTGGTACATGAGGGGCTGCTACAGAAAGGTAGGGGTCAACTTATTCTCTGATGCACCTGAAGGTAGGACAAGAATCAATGGGTGGAAAACTGTCAGAAGGAGATCCAACCCAGAAATAATGATAAATTTCCTTGACGATGAGAACAATTAATCAGTGGAACGGCCTTCCTATCAGAGTTATGAGTGCTCCATTGCTGGAATGGACAATTTGTCTGAGATGGAATAATGTCTCTTGCCTTGGGGAAGGGGTTGGACTAGAAGGTCTCCAAGATCCCTTTCAACCGTATGGATTCTACTGTATTCAACTGGTGATAAGAAATTCAACTTACGGGAACAAGTTTCCCCCATAACTGTCATTTTTGTTGACGTGCCTCTCAATATTCTTAAGGATACATACCAGGGATGAAATCCAACAGGTTCTCACAGGTTCTGGAGAACCGGTAGCGGAAATTTTGAGCAGTTCAGAGAACTGGCAAATACCACCTCTGGCTGGCCCCAGAGTGGGATGGGAATGGGGATTTTGCAATATCCTTCCCCTAGAGTGGGGTGGGAATGGGGATTTTGCAATATCCTTTCCCTAGAGTGGGGTGGGAATGGAGATTTTGCAGTATCCTTCCCCTGCCACATCCACCAAGCCACGCCCACAGGACTGATAGTAAAAAACTTTGGATTTCACCACTGATACATACCTGTTCCTTAGTAATAATAATAGAGAAAGGCATTGGGCCTGTCCCTATTTTTGAAGCAATGAACATAAGGAAAACATTTTATTCATTAGGAGATTCAATACTAAAGTTCACACTAGTTTCTTTTCCTAAACTTTTTCTTCTCATTCCAGAGAAAGTTTAAAAATTATGGTGACCTCTAGTGGTATGAATGAGATTGCTCTGCAATATTTGCATTGTAATTCCTCATCCATCAACATTTATAGTACAGGTAGTCCTCAATTTATAACAGTTTGCTTAGTGACTGTTCAAAGTTAACAACGGTACTGAAAAAAGTGACTTATGACCATGTTTCACACTTATATACCATTGCAGCATTCCCATGGTCATGTGGTTTACATTCAAACGCTTGGCGATTGACTCATATTTATGATGGTTGCAGTGTCCCAGGGTCATGTGATTCTCTTTTGCAACCTTCTGACAAGCAAATTCAATAGGAAAACCAGATTCCCTTGACATGTGTGTTACTAATGTAACAGTGGCAGTGATTCACTTAACCAATGTGGCAAGAAAAGTCGTAAAATAGAACAAAGCTCACTGAACAAATTTCTCATTTGGCAACATAAATGTTGGGCTCAATTGTGGTCGTATGTTGAGGACTACCTATGTAGCATTTCTTCTTTGCTGCTGCTGCTTGTATCTTAATTTCCCTGTTTCCTGATATACTATGTATTTATATATAACGGAATGGGCCTCTGAAACTGAAGTGCTGACAGTTCACACAAACAACCAGTGTCTGCTACAGATGTCAGGCCCCAGACCTCAGTTTGATTCAAAACCATTATTCATAGCATGGTTTAAGTTTTGTAATAGCAGACAAAATATCATCTATATATTATATTATGTATCTCACACCAAATTCAAATTTTAAATAGCGTTCCTAAATATACCCCTCTCTGCAGATATTGGATCAGAACGATATACTTTTTGTTTTACCATTCGTGATTCCCCATCATGGTTCATAAATGTGAATTCCTGGGGAAGAGAGGACTATATTAAATCACTTTCAGAAACCTTTAGACTTGGTGATTGTGGTAAGCTGGAATTTATTCTGAACATATTTCAATATGTTTTTCTCTTTCTTAAATCAGTATAATGTGGCTGTGATCTTAGGGTGTTTTTCTTCAAGGAATTACAGACCTATTTAACTGGAACCAATTTTTTTTCAGTTAGACTAATTGAAAGAAGTTATATTCACATATTCTTGTTAGTGAAGATGTCATGAAGACATAAAAAATTAGAACGTAATTTCCCATATTCCTTCTTAGATCGTTGTACTATGTTTTTACTCTTCTAAAATGTTTCATAAGTATAAAAGTAATTGGAGTCATCCCCTACAGTGAATGTGGGAATAGTCTAGTTAATTCCCATTGACACAATGGGAATTATTTTTGAATAAAATACATACATGGTATTTATTATATGTTGCACAGCCTTTCTTTCATTTAATTATTTTCACTAGAATAAATGAATCTTTAAAACATCCCCAGTGCTTCTCAATAAAATTTTATCATGCGAGCCTGGAGACTTAAAATATAATTTAATATTACTATTTTTTATTATTTCTGGTAATTATTTTATGTATATATTAAGATCACTGCCAGCTCTTCCTAATTTTCTATACGGTCAAATAAAAGCTATTCCACACCTAGTTTACCTTCACTGGTCACAAAAACCTAAGCCAGGCTAGATCTAGTTAATACTTGAATT
Organism: Pantherophis guttatus; assembly: GCF_029531705.1. Next base: position 12,193,833 of record NW_026844042.1, on the reverse strand, counting down.
CTACAACAGAATCCCAGAGCTATAGGCTAGACTGAAATAAATTTTTTTTAAAAGAAAATGACAAATGGCACCAATGGCACAAATGGCAAATCACATCCTTGTTGTGGCTAAGAAAACTGCATGGATGTAACCACCAGGAGTTAAGCCTGGTTCCACAGCATCTTTATTATTTTTCTCTCTCTTTCACTTGAACAATTAAACCAGGAGAGATAAACTTAATCCAGAAAAAAACAGCCAGTTTCTCAAGAGTAGGCAGATATTTGAGGATGGGATTGTTCGAAGATCTCTCTCCTTACCAAATTTTATTTGCGTTGGAATTACTAGAAGGGGAAATTAAGAATTATTACCCCAACCTGAATCATTTTAGTTGTTCAAGGATCAGCCAGAAATAACCTTTATTAATATTACTGCCCTAATACTGATAATAAAAATATTTTTTTCAATACTGTTGATAGCTGATATGAGCCTAAGAAAAGCCTGGGTAGGGCTGCCCCATATTGCAGAGGCTCCATATTGGGTGAAGAGTAGATAAAAGTCACAGATCACCCATTCCTGATTTAAATGGTACAATCTGTGCAAGGTTACTGGTGGACAGAAATTAGTAAAGTAAATTAAATTTTAAGTATTTCTAAAAAGCATATACAATTAAAAAGCCTATACTTTAATCATGCTGCTTTTTACCTTGTACATTATTTTGTATTCCAAAGTAAAAAGATACTATGCAGCATGTATCTGCATATCATTAAAGGTACAGCATCTTTCCAGGATAAGCCAGCTGCCTTTTGCATGTGCAGTGTAATCTTGGAAAAAGATATGTTTGATGTAAGACGTTGGGGTGTTGCAGGCAGGAGATACGTATGCCAGATGTTATGAAGTGTTGTACAGCTTACTTCTTTTATTTTCTTTTACTAACCATTTTGTTTGGATTGAAAATAATTCAAATAATTCACTCTGTAGATTCTGCTTATATGACAAATCCTAGGACTGGTTTGTAGGTATATCGGCCCACTTGTAAACTGTCGTTTGAATTTTTTAAATCACAGTCATAATTGAAAATCCTCTAGTACAGACAAAAGAGGTAGAAAAAGAAGAAAAGTTCAACCCTACTACAACAAGGTAAATGAAAAAAATAGAATTCATGTGGTTGGAATAGATAGATTATTGTGATCAGAAGATGCAGAGGATTATGACTGCACAGTTAGAATAGAATAGAATAGAATAGAATAGAATAGAATAGAATAGAATAGAATAGAATAGAATTTTTTATTGACCAAGTGTGATTGGACACACAAGGAATTTGTCTTGGTGCATATGCTCTCAGTGTACATAAAATAAAAGATACGTTTATCAAGAATTATACAGGTAGTCCTCGACTTACAACAGTTCATTTAGTGACCATTCAAAGTTACAACGGCCCTGGAAAAAAGTGACTTATGACCGTTTTTCACAGTTATGTCCGTTGCAGCATTTCCTATGGTCCCATGATCAAAATTCAGAAGATTGGCAACTGGTTCATCTTTATGACAGTTGCAGTCTCCCGGGGGCATTTGATCAGCTTCTGCAACTTTCTGACAAGCAAAGCCAATGGGGAAGCAAAATTCGCTTAACAACCGTGTGACTAACTTAACAAATGCAATGCTTTACTTAATAAATGTGGCAAGAAAAGTCGCAAAATGGGGCAAAACCCACTTAACAAATATTTCACCTAGCAACATAAATTTTGGGCTCAATTGTGGTCATTACTCGAAGATTACCTGTATACAAGCTAGGGAAAATATTCTAGATGAATATTTATTTATTTATTTTTATTTTTTATTTTATTTTTCAATTTATATACCGCCCTTCTCCCTGAGGACTCAGGGCGGTGCACAGCCAAAATTAAAAACATGAAATACAAATATTAAAAACAATTAAAATCTATATAAATTTGGCCCAAAATTTAAAAAACCACAAACCAATTAAACCTTTAAAAAATTTTAAAAATTTCTTCCTAAGCCAGCCCGGCTTGTTGGAAAAAGTGGGGTTTAAGGGCACGGCGGAAGGCACTGAGGTCTTGGATTCTCCAATATTGCACATATCATAACAGGCACACTGTACAGTATAATTATTTTGGCTTCTGGTTTATTGGATTAATGTAATTAATATCCAAATCAATGTACAGAGATTTTTTTTTCTTTATTGTGGTAACAAAATGTTGTAGAAGCATTTTTCCTGCAAAGCACTGCGAGCAAAACTTGCCATTCATAAGACAAAATCTTGAATAGTGCACTTACCTATATTCATCTTTTATCTCTATCCAAAAATAGTAAAGTAATAGTAATTTTCCATATCCAGAAAATAGACATAAAATATAGCCAAAGCAGAAGCAGGCCAACCTATTCTCCAAAGCACTTGAGGGCAGGACACACAATAATGGGTGGAGGACCATTAAAGAGACATCCAACCTAGAATTAAGGAGAATTTTTCTGACACTGAGAACAATTAATCACTGGAACGGCTTGACTTCAGAAGTTGTGGGTGCTCCATCACTGGAGGTTTTCAAGATGAGATAGGGCAATCATTTGTCCAAAATGATGTAGCGTCTCCTACTTGAGTGTTGGACTAGAAGACCTCGCTCCTCCCTTCCAACTGTTATTCTTTGTTTTATGTCCTTTACATGTTGTGAATTCATGGCCATATTTATGCAGTACCTCAGTAAATTACCTTGATGTTAATAAATGTTTAAAAAAAATATCCTAATTATCATCTACAATAGGATTGGAAGAATTGTTTTGTTTTGTTTTGCTTTGTTCTAAGGCAATCAGTAGCTATTAATTTTTTCATCGTTCCCACCACCCATCTCCTTCCACTTATGGCTGTATGACTGTAACTTCGTTGCTTGTATCCTTACGATTTATATTGATATTGTTTCCTGATTGCTTATTTGTACCCTATGACTATCATTAAGTGTTGTACCTTATGATTCTTGATGAATGTATCTTTTCTTTTATGTACACTGAGAGCGTACGCACCAAGACAAATTCCTTGTGTGTCCAATCACACTTGGCTAATAAAGAATTCTATTCTGTTCTATTCTATTCTATTCTATTCTATTCTATTCTATTCTATTCTATTCTATTCTATCCTATCCTATCCTATCCTATCCTATCCTATCCTATCCTATCCTATCCTATCCTATTCTATTCTAGCTTATGTTACCTTCTTCACAGTGAATGGCCTGGTAGGCAAATCAGGAAGTTGAATACAGTAGTTCAGTGGCTCTCAACCTGTGGCCTTCGGACCCTGGAAGGGGGCACGGTGTCATCACAGGAGGTCCACAAAGGCTTAAAGAAATGTTGGGATTTAAATCTTGAGTTAAGTTTTGGGAGACGGTGGCCAGGGTCCCTGCAGTAGTTCATTTCATTGGGTTTGTATCTAGGGTACAGAACTGCAGCCTAAAGAATCATCAGTTGGTAACTACAATGGGTACTTCTAAAAGATGCATTTCATAACATATATGGGCTGTAAAAATTCTGATGAGATTTTTGTTCATCATATATGATAGGCTTACCTTTGTTACATAGCTTAACTACAGTGTAAAGGACAATCTGCTCCCAATATTTTTTTAAAAAGTTTTGAATATGTCAAAATAAATTTAGAGATCAGAAAAAGTAATTGACAATTGCTATTTGTAATGGTTTAATCTGTCACTCATACAGTATTCAGATATAAAAAGTTTGATGCAACCAGAACAATGCATATGTATTTAAAAGTTGTAAAATATTATGTGCCCACTTGTCAGCAGTTACAAACTATTGCTTAGTGAGAATCATTCTGTGGTCAGAATCTACGAAGCAGACACCGGACTGCTGTCTCTGTTACATCTACCTGTAAAGAACCCTCAAGATTTTTACTCATTGGGGGATATTGTGGCCAATGGACAAAGCCTGGATGGGAAAATAATCAATGTTCTTGCTGCTGTTAAATCGGTAAATCATGCCAACTGTAACAAATCAAAGAGAGCTCACATTATAGCCTGAAAAATGTAATGGATTTCTGTATAGATAAGAATTTATTGGGTCATAGAAGAGCTGGGAGGAGGACCTAATGTGTTACTCAGCAGCCCCTTGGCTTAATTTAGCACTAAGAAAGGTTAATGAATAACATCAGTCAAATATTTTATAAACAATATTCTATAAAACTGTCATGGATTTAAGATGCAGCCTCAGTAAGGTACTAAAGGTTTATTTAAAATTTCTGCATAGGTTAATTAGTAATCATGAGGTTAAGTATTAATGCTAAATGCAGTATTCAAATTAAGTTGAATCTCACCCTTGTACCTTTATCCTCCTGTTCCTGCATAATCCATGTAAACTCTTCTGCACAAACCATACTGAAAAATACATAAGCTCAGGGGTGGGCTTCAAAAATTTTAGCAAGAGGTTCTCTGCCCGGTTGCTGGGTGGGCGTCACCACGGTGGGCGTGGCCTAGTTGGCCTCCTGCACCATGGCAGGGGGGGGGATTTTTGCCCTCCCCAGGCTCCGGAGGCTTTCCTCGAGCCTCCGGGAGGGTGAAATGGCCTCCCCAGGCTCTGGAGGCTGAAAACGGGCCCATTTCCAGCCTTCCCGAACTTCCTGTAGGCCCGGAAGTCTTCCATCAGTTGTTGGATGTTCATCTATGATAGTATCAAACCAGCGAGTTAACCATTAATACTTCTTTGTAATAAGAATTACTATTTAGTAATAAGAATTGCTAACAAATTCTATAGGAATTCTTATTGTTTTATAAGTGACAAAGTGAAATGAGAACACTTCACTTCCTATAGCAATATTCCACAATTTGATAATATCCCACAATTTGTTAAGTTGTTCTCAGAAGGTTGTGACTTTCTGAGAAGAATAAACTCTACATTTATCCACCTACACACTGCAATTATAATCAGTGCTTCTATAACTTAATTTCTGCTGAAATGGGTTTAAGTTTGAATAGTGGTAACATGAACAGTTTTATTTAACAAAACAGATATAGATCTTATGATCAAGATCTTTTTCTTTTTTTTCCCTTTACAAAGGTTGGTGAACCAAAATATTTTGCTACTTCAGACAGGCGTAAAGGCCACAGGTGTGAAGTAAGGCTGTACGATGACAGCGAGTCTTCCTTTACAATGATATGGTAAGCACTGGTTGAAGCCATAATTCAGCTATATATGAAGGAATACAAAAATCTGAAGCAACAATGGGTATAAATGCATACTATAATCACTAACCAAACCCTGTTAGTTGTGTCACCTTTGTGAAATAGAGGATTCATTAAGGCATAGGTTTCTTAAGAGCTTTGAATATAGAATCACCTTTCATTTGTGTTAACCCATCAGGAAAAGTTCTGCATCCAGAACTCTCTAAAGAGAAGTTCCTGCATCTGTAGGCTTTTAAATGTGAAAAAAAGGGTTTTAATTCTATTGTTCACATATATGTATAAAAAGTAAGGAAACTTACCTCAATGGAAATATGCAAGAAATTTTAGCAAGACAAAGGGTGTTGTAGTCCTGGAAAAAAGAGATAACATTCAAAAATAGCTCAGGTTTATTTTATTTTGTTTTGTTTTGTTTTGTTTTGTTTTGTTTTGTTTTGTTTTGTTTTTTTATGGGGGTTTGGGAAAGTAACCACAGAGTCAGGTAGTGCATTCCAGGCATTGACCACTCTGTTGCTGAAGTCATATTTTCTGCAATTGAGTTTGGAGCAGTTTACCTTGAGTTTGTATCTATTGTTTGCCCGTGTATTATTGCAGTTGAAGCTGAAGAAGTCATTGACAGGTAGGACGCTGTGGCAGATAATTTTGTGTACTCCGCTTAGGTCAGACCGAAGGCGGCGTAGTTCTAAGTTGTCTAAACCCAAAATTTCAAGCCTGGCAGCATAAGGGATTCTGTTGTGAGCAGAGGAGTGAAATAAAGGTTGATGCCTCCCTGATTCACTGGAGAATAAGAAGAAGTGTGGGAGACCCAGCACAGACTTGCAAGATTCTCTTACAGGCCATCTCAATAAAAGTAGCTCTAGTCTGCAATTAGTCAGTGGAACAGCTTGACTCCTGGAGTTGTGGGTGCTCCATTGTTGGAGATTTTTAAGAAAGGACAGGACAACCATTTGTACAGGATGGAATAAGGATTCCTGCTTTGCTCAGAGGGTTGAACTAGTAGACCTCCAAGTTTCCTTCCAGCCTTATGACTCTATTCTTATTTCTCCTCCTATTTCCTGGTTTGTTCTATCTACGGTACCAGGGCTTACAACAAGGTAGATAATTGAGATTAACATTTTAGGAAAATGTGAGCAAAAGATGCAGCCTGGAGAGACAAAGAACATGTGCATTCTATGCTATTTGCTATTAGCATGACCAATTACTTCAGTCTTCAAATGCATTTAGCTGACAGTTCACTAGCCTTACACTTTCTGGGTTTTTTGAGGTCTGTGGAGAACTTCAGATTCAATTCCAAAAAGGGGCTTCAGAACATATGGAGACATAAACGTATCACCTGCCTATCAGTGTTTTAAACAGATCCAGATATGTACTGTATTCATGTCTTCCATATGTTCAGAAACATCTTTTTAAAAGCATATCCAAAGTGCTGTACAGCCCTAATATTTTGAACCTCTTAAATCTAACCTGTCTGGCTGTGTCTTCCCATATGAAAACTTCTACCTATTGAGTAATAAGGGCATCTTCCCATACCAGATGCATGTGGGAAGATAAAAGAAAGGATCTTTCCATTTGCTCTGGAATTCATTTAATAGGATAGCTCCTAATAGTGCAATTTTTAGAAAGAGTGGTAGGAGAGAAACATCTTATCAAGTATTTAGTTTGTTTTTCTTTTCTTTTTTTTACTAGTTTTAAATATGTATATGCTTACATGCTTTTGATATTTGAATACTTCTCTAATAATATACACTCATAAAAATTTTAAATAAATAAGCATTTATTTATATTAACCTAATGCTATTATTTTCTCCAGCTGGGACAATGAATCTATCCAGTTTGCACAGAGCTGGGTACCCCAAGAAACAGGTATCATTTTTTTTTCATTTTTCACAAACATTACCAGATTTTATCTAAAGTATCTAAAGTTTGCCTGGGATAACAAAACACACTGTATTTTCTATTCTTAGTAATATTTGCATCTGATATAAGAATAAACTTTGACAAATTTAGAAACCGTATGATTGCAACTGTAATCTCAAAGACCATCATTACTATTAACCCTGGTAAGTAATTGTTCTTAAGTTCTGTTTAAAGTATCATAAATGCCTTATTCTAGTCCTTTTAATGAACAGAAGGTTGGGAATTTAAAGTCAATGGTTTGGATCTGAAATAAAACTCTCTATAAGTATAAATAACGTATCATAAAAAATTGTAGCTATGCATCTACTATTCAAGGATTTGACCTCCAACTTTTTTTTTTTTAAAGAAAGCAAATTTAATAGAAATCTCCTGCTCAGCCTTATTTTTTCCTTATATGGCCATTTTATAAGTTTGAAGTTATAATGACTCTGTTCCCCAATCATGTATAGCCTCATTTATAAAACTTTCATCTAAAATTCTTATGATATATTGTGGCATTGCACTTATTTACTTGTATTAATATTATATTGAAAAATATTTTTTTCAAGATACAGCGGAAGCCAATATTTTATTCAAATTTATAAGACAAAGTCCAGAAATGTTAGACTTGGATGATGAAATGATAGATCAGTGGAGATCAGACTCCATAAATTGTGAGTGTTCTTTTAAATACCGATAGTCTGTTTTTAACATGATGATTGAGATCTTAGTTGTCAATTCTGTCTTTTAAAGAGTAGCCATGCCTTATAACTGACTGGAACTTTGCTTAAACAACTATTTTATCTATTTATGAAAAAAATAAATAAATCATGTTTTGCGAGGATAAGGCACACAAATTGGAGAAATAATAGTTTTAAAATGAAGAATAATACAGAGATATATTCAGCCCTATAGTATTGGCTAATGAATACAAGGTTAGGCCAATCTGGGAAACCAGATTCATATAAAAATAACAATTCTGGTTATATTCACAAATGAGAAAACAATTGTAATATCCACTGAAATATGTGGAAGTTTCCTAAATCACACAACATGCTAACCCATAATGGCTTAGTACAGGTAATCTTCGACTTAGCACAGTTCATTTAATGACCAAAGTTACAAAGGCACTAAAAAAAGCAACTTATGACCCGTATTTCAGTTACATCCTTTGCAGCTATCCCCATGATCATGTGATCAAAATTCAGATGCTTGGCAACTGGTTCATACTTATGACCGTGGCTGTGTCTCAAGGTCATGTGATCCCCTTTTGTGACTTTCTGACAAGCAAATCAATGGGGAAACCAGATTCACTTAACAATCGAGTTACTAACTTTGTCAACTGCAGGGATTCATTTAACAACTGAGGCAAGAAACAACGTAAATGGGAAAAAACTCACTTAAATGTGTCAGCAACAGAAATTTTGGGCTCAATTGTGGTCATAAGTTGAGGACTACTTGTATGATATATGAATCTAGCCACTGTGGTTTATAAATCATGGTTAGTACATTATTTGCTTATTTTAGGAATTTGGGGGTCATTTAGAGAACCAGTTTGGTGTAGTGGTTAAAGTGGTGAGTTAGAAATCAGGAGACTTGAGTTCTACATGAAAGCCAGGTGATTTGGGACCAGTCTCTCTCTCTCAGCCCAGCCCAGCCCACCTCACAGGGTGGTTGTTGTGGGGAAGATAAGAGGAGGAAGGTGTATTATGTATGTTCCCTGCCTTGAGTTATTTATAAGGTAATAAAGGCAGGATAAAAATCTAACAAATAAATAAATAAATAACATCACGCTGTCCTTAAAGCCACCTGGCTTTGCAGAATGAACTATTCATATTTGAGTCTTAGACTTTAGTCTAAGTTCTGTTGTTTTCAGATGTGCTTTTTTTTCATTTTTTATCTATAGTGCAGACAATAGTTGATGTTTATACAGTGGAACAATTAAAGATGAAAACTTTGCAAAATGAAGGAAAACCAGAACCATTTTATGGCATTATTTTTGCCTACATTTCTACATTGAATATTGATAATGAAGCAAGTAAAGTAATACGAAACAGGTGGTAAGCACCTCATTAAGGGAAACTGGGTAGCATTGTGGACATTTATTCTCTTCTCAGTTTCAAATTAGCCTGGAAAACCATTGAATTTGTACCCTGAAACAAACTCTTTAGGCCCTGCAATCTAACCCCCTGCTCAGTGCAGTAAGCCTAATTAAAACATGCCTGCCAGATGGTTCCCCCGCTTCTGCTTTAATCTATTCAGCGAAGTCTACTATCTCCTTTGATTATGGATTCAATTGTCAAACCGCTTTCCAATCATCAGTCCCCTTAATTTGAAGGGGGGGAAAAGCTATAACAGAAAAATCCATTTGAAAATCAGTTAACTATACCTATTAATATGTTTCCTTTTTTTTTTCCTTGTAGTGTTAAATGCCACTATGTTATCAATGAAAAGACAAATACATGTTCTTTTTGTAGCAGCACTAACTCCTTAGATGCTGACACTGTGCCAATGTTTGCCAGCTTTGATTTACTAGTTGACCTAACTGACCATACAGGAACTCTTCACTTTTGCAGTCTCTCAGATACAATAGCCGAAGAAACTTTAGGTCACACGGTAAGAACATAGGAAACAGTTTTCTACTTCCTGAATTTATTCTTTTAGGTTTGTTATGCCAGTAAAAATCCTGGAATCTCTCATCAATGTTTGAGGCCAATTCAGATGATGGGAATTTGTGGATACCAAAAGGCTTGTAAATCTGCAGCATTTAATGAATTGGGCACCATTCAATTAAAAGCTATTCCAGCTTAAATTTACTAAACTCTTACGAAATCAAAAGGCACTACTATTAGTTATCACAAGTTAGATATCAAAAGATTTCATTAGAGTCAGTTTAGCCTAGTGGTTAAGGCACCAGATTAGAAAGCTCGGGAATTCCAGTCTGGCCTTAGCCATGAAAACCAGCTGGGTAACTTTGGGCTAGTCACTCTGTCTCAGCCCAACCTACCTCACAGGGTTGTTGTTGGGGAAATAGACAAAGGTGTGTTGGATATGTTCCCAATTTCTAAAAATAATAAAGGCAGGATACAAAGAGTTTTGCTTCACATATATTATGACCATTTTATAGCAATGAATTGGATATAAATAATTTATTCCTGAGGTAGCGTTTATATTGAAGTGATAATTACAGATAGATGTTTAATAATTTTGATTCAATTTAATGTATTTTCTTTCCAGACAAATTATGAACATTGCATTTACTGCGTTATTTGCCCTGCAGAAAATTTAGCTTTCTGATCATTATACCACATTCTGGAGATGAACATTTTATTGTTGAATTATGTTTGATAGCAGACCTACGTGTAGTTTTAACAAACTGATCTGTGATCACTCCACTAGGTCCAAGAATTTCAAGCTCTGACAGAGACACAAAAGACAACATTAAAATGGCAATTCCTTCTAGAAAGAAGCAAAATTTACTTTAAGGTAGGTATAATAAATAATAATAAAGCATGATAAAATATGGAAGAGCCAGTTAGGTGTAGTGATTAAGAAGTTGATCTAGAAACTAGAAGACTGAATTCTAGGCTTTCTTTAGCTATGAAAGCCAGCTGGGTAGGCCATTCACTCTCTCTCAGCCCAATCCCACTTCATGCAGGTTATTATGGGGAAAAAATGAGGCAGGAATATTAAATATGTTTGCTGCTTTGAGTTTGTATTTATCTAATAATAGAGTAATCATCATCATCATAAAATCATCAAAATGCAGATTGTGCAAAGCAGAGAAAACAGTAGATCATATACTCAGTTTGTGCAAGAAGATTGCACAACATTATAAAAAAAAAACATCAGTCACCAAAATGATTCACTGAAACATCTGTAAAAATTATCATGTTCCAGCACAGGTAGTCCTCGACTTATGACCACAACTGAGCCCAAAATTTCCATTGCTAAGCAAGACTGTTAACTTAGTTTTGCCCGGTTTTACAACCTTTCTTGCCATAATTGTTAAGTGAATTGCTACAATTATTAAGTTAATAACATGGTTATCTGGCTTCCTCATTGACTTTGCTTGTCAGAAGGTCGTAAAAAAAGATCACATGACCCTGGGACTGTAACCATCCTAAATGTGAACCAGTTGCCAAGCATCCAAATTTTGATCACATGACCATGGGGATACTGCAACGGTCATGTGAAAAATGGTCATAACTCATTTTTTTCAGTGGTGTTGTAACTTTGAACAGTCACTAAACAAATATTTGTAAGTGGAAGACTCTCTGTATGACATCCTAAATTCTTGGGAAGAGATTTGATGCATAGGAGAGCCAACATCAGCTGTGATTCCACATTATTATGAATATAATTACACAATAATATATTCCTAAAGATACTACTATTTCTCACAACTTGACCGGTCTACTAACGTCTCAAAATCTATGATCAGTTTCTCCCACTGAATGAAAAAGTTTGATCTGCAAGAAAGTCATGTCTACAATATTTTGAAACACAGTATCCAGAAACTTAAAAAAAAAACAAAGATTTTTCTAAACAACACAGTACAGAATGTTTACAAATTACTAAATTCATATGTGTCACTGCTCAAATATTTTGTCAAGATTCTCTAGCGGTATAAAATCTTAGGAGATACAAATGGAACATAGGGTGCTTCCATGCTTTTCTAATAAATACTATTTATGAAACAGTCTACGTAACGTAAAATGTTCAGCCTGTCAACCTAGAACTTGTAAAAAGAGAAAATCTTTAAAAATTGTTTGTAAAAATGGTGATCTGTACATTTACTTCCATAGGTTATTTTTTCTACCACAGCACGAACTGGGCTAAGAGTGAAACTGCTTTCTTGCAAGCTAGCAGATCCAGTGGAGGCTTGCCAAAACTTGCCTGAAAAAGGAAAATAACTGCATTATGCATCTTTAGAACAATTGGAAGGAATTCTTATTTAATCATAGCACGGCAAAATGACATCTGTAGAGGAGACTCCATGCAAAGACTTGTAAAATATACTTTATTACGGTGGCAAGAGTTTATCTGGCTTTTGAGAGTTTGTTTCACTTTCCAATTTAGTTTTCCATTATAATGTGGAAGAAATATAAGTTTTCAATATTCTTCAGAAGCATGTTTAATTTCAGATGACCTCAAAAAGGAAGAATATTCAGGACTTTTTGTAGTGAGAGATGGTTCAGTAGTTTAGAGTTTCAGCTGGGACAGAAGCACCATCTTCATGTGTTGCACAAGCCATGGATTTATTAAGTGTCATGAAGGAGTGTCCTATCTCAGCACTTCCCCATTCCCCCCCCCTTTAAGTGTTCAACAGGGAAAATTTATCTACTGTATAACCTCTGTTGCAAAAATGCTAACTATATTTTGTTTCATAGATAACCGGCAAGTAATATTATAAACTGACTGGCATTTATTCAGAGAAACAAAAAGAAGTTTTGATTTCATTTCAAAGTGCTTTTAAAATCTCATCATATAAAATACAATTTTTAAACAATATAATTTGCTGCAAAATTCCTTCATTATTTGGTTATAGTTTTAAGAAAGGTAGATTATAACTATAGGATACAAAGTGTTTTGCAGTCTTAAAAATATTTAGGCTTTGTATTTATAGTTACTGGCCTTTTCCTGACAAGCCAGAAATAGGAAATAGACAACCAATATAGCTTCTGAACTTGAGCTTGCCAAAGGGATACAGCCAGGATATCTTATCTGCAAATCATAGCAAAAGAACTCCAGTATTAAGGTCTGTTTATCTGCTTGAACTAGGCAACTGGTTTATGTTTCTCGCCATATTGCTATATTCTGGTTTATTTTATATGGAAATAAAGTCACTGTATTTGATAAACAAGGCAATCAAACCGGTCAGTCCTAGAGGAGATCAACCCTGACTGCCCTTTAGAAGGCCAGATCCTAAAGATGACACTCAAATCCTTTGGCCACCTAATGAGAAGGAAGGACTCCCTGGAGAAGAGCCTAATGCTGGGAAAGATTGAGGACGAAAGAAGAAGGGGACGGCAGAGAACGAGGTGGCTGGATGGAGTCACTGAAGCAGTCGGCATGAGCTTAAATGGACTCCAGAGGATGGTAGAGGACAGGAAGGCCTGGAGGAACGTTGTCCATGGGGTCACGATGGGCCGAACATGACTTTGCAACTAACAATAACAACAATCTGGTAAACAATAGGTTGGGATCTTGCACTCTGTGAGAGAGAAGGACATATCATTGAAGGCTCTTCTGAAAGCCTACTATTTTCCATCTTGGAGGTGGGGGATAGGGAAGAAATCTGGCCTTTTGTGTGAGCAATGAGAAAAGTCCTGAGAAAAGTCTCCAAAGGTGCTTTTTCATCTTCGAAGTGAAACACCTTCAAGGAAAAACCAAGGAAGTCCAGTTGCCTTTTGAAAAAGCACCTTTGGGACAAGCCGTGACCTGAAGGACTGAGAATCTCCTTAGATGCTTCCAGAGAAAAGGAACTTCCAGACATCAGGGCCGGCTTTTCTGCCGCGCTACCTGAAAGCGTACGCTCAGCAGCCCCTCAATCCCGGCTTCTATTTCATCCTTCTCTTGCACAGCAGAAACTCCTTCGGGGGATCCTGTTAAGATGATATCTCCTTCTTCCAAGGTGACAATTCCGCTGATGTAGCTGATGATGTACGGAATGGTGAAAATCATGCTGGATGTCTTGCCTTCTTGCCGCAACTCTCCATTCACCTTTAGCCAGATCTTCAACTGATGTGGATCTGGGATTTTCTCCTTGGGCACAAAGTCGCTGACTGGACAGGAGGTATTGAATCCTTTGGCCAGAGTCCAAGGAAGCCCTTTCTTCTTGCACTCCTCCTGAATATCCCTGGCTGTCATGTCCAGGCAGAGAGCATAGCCTGCCACGTGACCCATGGCGGCTTCCTGAGGGACGGCCTGGGCTCTCTTCCCAATCACCACGCCCAGTTCCACCTCGTGGTGCAGCTTATGGCAATAGTAGGGCTGGATGATGGGATGGCCTTCCCTGACGTAGGCCGAGGAGGGCTTGAGGAAGAAGAGCGGCTCCGTGGGGAGAGCATTCTTCAACTCCTTGGCATGGGCTGCGTAATTCCTCCCCACACAGAAGATGTTCTTGCCCCATTCCCAGAACTTGCCTATAAGCTTTGAGGAAGCCATGCTGCCGTTATCAGCTCTTCAAAGCAAGCCAACTCTGCAGGCAGCAGCTGTCGTGTAGCTTTCCTCGAAGGGCAACACTTTCTCCATGCAGCTATCTGGATCCCTGATTCCAGTCTGGGGGAAAAAAATGAATTAATATATAAGGTTTGGGCATTTTCCCCATGCAGCTTCATTTTTATTTTTATTTTTTGCTTAAAAATTCTACACCCAGGTCCAGTGGTGAAATCCAATTTTTTTTACTACCGGTTCTGTGGGTGTGGCTTGGCAGGCATGGCTTGGTGGGCGTGGCAGGGGAAGGATCCCCTGCAAAATCCCCATTCCCTCCCCACTCCTGAGGGAAGGACACTGCAAAATCTCCATTCCCTCCCCATTCCTGGGGGAAGGATACTGCAAAATCTCCATTCCCTCCCCACTCCTGAGGGAAGGATATTGCAAAATCTCCATTCCCACTGCACTTCTGGGGGAAGGACACTGCAAAATCCCCATTCCCACCCCACTCCAGGGGAAAGGATACTGCAAAATCCCCATTTCCTCCCCACTCCTGGGGTCAGCCAGAGGTGGTATTTGCTGGTTCTGCGAACTGCTCAAAATTTCCGCTACCGGTTCTCCAGAACCTGCCCGAACCTGCCCAGGGATTTCACCCCTGCCCAGGTCATATACAGGTAGTCCTCGGCTTTCAACATTCTGCTTGGTTGCTGTTCAAAGTGACACTGAAAATTGTGACTTATGCCCGTTTTTCAAAGTTACGACCTTTGCAGCTTCCCCATGATCACATGATCAAAATTCAGAGGCTTGGCCACTGGTTCATATTCATGACGGTCGCAGTATCCCAGGGTCACGTGATTCCCTTTTGCGACCTTCTGACAAACAAAGTCAAAGGGGAAAGCCAGATTCGCTTAACAACTGGGTTACTAATTTATCAACTGCGGTGATTCACTTAACAACTGTGAAAAGAAAGGTCATAAAATGAACAAATATCTCCCTTAACAACAGAAGTTTTGGGCTCAATTTTGGTTGCAAGTCGAGGACCACCTGTATTTCTTTGTTAGATTATATAGTGGACAAATTGGGAAAAAAAAGTCAAGCTAGCCTACATTAAAAATGAAACAAAAGCAATCAGAATGCCAAAGGTACAAAATGAAACGACGCTCTGGGGATTAATCATGAGAGGCACGCTGAGGGTCCCATGGGTGAAAGAGCGTGTGGTTTTGGATCCAGAAAGTGTGCTTCTGTGCCAGCATTTGCTCTTTGGAACACCAATCCTCCCCCCCAAGATTAAATTTGCCATGACCCTGATGATTCTTCGGGAGCTCTAATAGATTAACAGAATTGGAAGGGACCTTGTAGGTCATCTAGTCCAACCCCCCGCCCAAACAGGAGACCCTACTTAAAGACTTGGATGTCTTCCTGACCAGGCGGGGTCAAATTCTTAGCTGGAGCCTGTGAGGTACCCTGGTTTCCCCAAAATAAGACATCCCCTGATAATAAGCCCAATCGGGCTTTTGAGCGCATGGCAATAAGGCCAAGCGCTTATTTCAGGGTTCAAAAAAATATAAGACAGGGTCTTATTTTCGGGAAAACATGGTAGGAGGTCCTAGGATTTTCAAATCTTTTCAGGCTGGGGAACCTGTCTGGAACCCCTGATCAAGAGACAGAAGTCTAATGACAGAAAATGTGCTATATTCAAGGGTTGGGGTTTTTTGGGGGGTGGGGAGCAGGATTGATTATTGCTGCTTTGCCCTTAGCCCCTAATGAAACCCTATCTAGTTCTTGCAAAAGAACTCAGTGGGACACAGTTTATAACCAGAACAAATCCATTCCTTGTCTTTTTGAAACTTAAAAGTAATCTCTAAGTCATCCGGAAAAGAAGGAATACGGATGAAATCCAGGTTTCTGCTGCTTCATGGTACATCTTATTCAGCAACTGCCTTCTCACATCTGGATTTGCAGATCCACCATCCTAATTGCTGCTTCTAGCAGAAACGAACACTGATAAAAGGGGGCGGATAACAGTAATACAATAATATTAATAACATAATGATCTTTTCTTATTTTTCATTTTCTGAAAAATATTATTTTGAAGCCAGAGAAAAGCTTCCATATGCTGGGATTGAACTCTGTTCCTCAAGAGAGCCTTCCTGCATTTGGTCACTGATTAATTATTCTTATTAGGTCAGTTTGGATCAGATTCTCTGGAAAGCCTCCCTATTTCAACATCTATTGAAAACCTCAGTCTGATGTAAAATTGCAGAGGAAAACCTACCCAAAATTTTGCAGAGTTTATTACTAAATAAAGGAGGAATTGGGGACTGAGGCCCTGCCCAGGCAAGAGAGCATCTGTGTGGGGCTCAACCCCAGCAAGCCTGGCTCCCACGCTCACCTTCTGCTCAGCCAGAGGCTTCATTTCCAGAATAGAATAGAATAAACAGAACAGAAATACAGAATAGAATTAAATGTAGAATAGAATGTAGAAAATAGAATAGAAAAAAGGGATTGGAAATAGCACTTAGACCTATATACAGTGCTTTACAGCCCTCTCTAAGCGGTTTACAGAGTCAGCCTCTTGCCCCAACAATCTGGGGGCAATTTTATCCACCTCGGAAGGACGGAAGGATGAGTCAACCTTGAGTTGGTCAGAATTGAACTGCTGACAGTCAGCAGAGTTAGCCTGCAATACTGCATTCTAACTACTGGGAAGGAAGGAAGGAAGGAAGGAAGGAAGGGAGGGAGGGAGGGAGGGAGGGAGGGAGGGAGGGAGGGAGGAAGGAAGGAAGGAAGGAAGGAAGGAAGGAAGGAAGGAAGGAAGGAACCTGATGAGATTCAAACTGCCAAATTGCAGGCAGCCGGCAGGCAGCAGAGGTAGAAAGAGCCTGCGCCACTGCGGAAATTAATAGAATAGAATAGAATAAAATAATAGAATAAATTAGAATTTATAATAATATAAAATGCAATGCAATGCAAGAATAGAATAGAATAATAGAACAGATTAGAATTTATAATAATATGCAATGCAATGCAACGCAACGCAATACAATACAGGAATGGACAGGACCCAGATTGTGGGGGCAATAAACTGACTTTGTATAAATATACAAAAGTATGAAGGCTATTGCTTAACACATTGTAAGCCGTCCTGAGTCTTCGAAGAAGAGCAGCATATAAATCAAATTAAAAAAAAATGGAACGGAACAGAACAGAACAGAAAGGGACCTTGGAGGTCTTTTAGTCCAGCCCCTTGCTGAAGCAGGAGAACCTATACCATCTCAGACAAGCGACTGTCTAGTCTCTTCTTAAAAAACCTCCAAATAATAGTAATAGTAATAGTAATAGTAATAGTAATAGTAATAGTAATAGTAATAGTAATAGTAATAGTAATAAATGCAGGCCTACATACACACTGGTAAAGAAGGGAGCTGCGCCAGCCTCCACTTACCTTCCCTTGCAGCTCCTTCCTTAGACCTTCACCCTTGGCACGCGCACCGCCCGCGCAAGCTCCGCCTGAGAGGGGCGGGCCCTTGGAGGCAGCGCGGCCATTGGACGGCGTCGGGGGGCGGGTCGGGGGCGTGGCGGCGCGCCTGCGCCAAGGGGAGCCCCCGCCGGAGCGGCTGGGGTCGGGGCGCGCGGGCTTCGGTTGCGGCGCCTCCGCCTCGGACCATGGTCTGCGCGGGCGGCGGGAGGATCGGCCCCGCTCTGCTGCTGCTGCTGGCTGGCCCGCTTCGGAGGGGTACGTGCCGGAGGGTCCTCGGGGCCGGGAAGGAGCCCCGCCGGGGCAGGCTCCTCTCGGGGAGGCCCCGCTGCCCTCCAAGCGGCGTCCCGCGGAGGCTTCGGAGAGAAGGAGCGAGCGGGCCGGGCGAGGGGCGGCTGGACGGGGAAGACGTTGCAGCGGCGGCGGCGACGCTGGGTCGAAGGTCCTGCGCTCCCCTCTCAGCCTATCCAGCAGCCCTGGAAGCCCGTCACCGCCGCTGACACCTGGGTGGAAGAGTTTTCCTGCCTTTTCCAGGTCACGAGCAGTGGGGGGAAAAAGGACGTTAAATTAGGAAAATGCCCGATGGGAATTTTCTCCCGGTCCCGCTGTCAGGTTGATGATCTGTTTTTCCTCCCTTCCATTCATAGAGCAAAGGAAGCAGTGATACCTATTGGGTAAAGCTTTGCTAGCCCTCCACCACAGCACTCACCCGATTAGGACAAATTGAGGGGTGGGTGTCACACCAAGGTGGCATCCTTTTTTATTGATCAACTAACAGAGTAACAGGAGGGGCCTTGGAGGTCTTCTAGTCCAACCCCATCTCTCAGGCAGGAAACCCATGAAATGTGTTTGAATACTACTCGCTCTGGTTGGTACCAGTAGTTAGGCTGTTGCTTTGAGCTCCAAGCTTGGCAGTTTGGTTGCAAACATTTCGTCACCATTCGAGGAGACATCATCAGTGCACTTTGAGATGGACTCGTCTGTCAGAACACAGGCCTTTAAATCCCTTTTTATGAGATGCAGAGTAGAGCAGAGCAGAGCAGAACAGAGCAGAACAGAACAGAACAGTAACAGTATTTTGAGAAGATCTTGGGAAGAGATACTTCCTAGAGAATACAATTCTTTATTAGGCAAGTGTGATTGGACACACATGGAATTTGTCTTGGTGCATACGCTCTCAGTGTACATAAAAGAAAAGATACATTTGTCAAGAATCACTTAATGATAGTCATAGGGAAGCAATCAAATCATAGTAAGAAACAGTCAATATAAATCGTAAGGATACCAGCAACAAGGTTACAATCATAAGTGGGAGGAGATGGGTGATAGGAACGATGTGAAGATTAATAGCAATGCAGACTTAATAACTAGTTTGACAGTGTTGAGGGAATTATTTGTTTAGCAGAGTGATGACGTTGGGGAAAAAACTGTTCTTGTGTCTAGTTGTTCTGGTGTGCAGTGCTCTATAGCGTCGTTTTGAAGGTAGGAGCTGAAACAGTTTATGTCCAGGATGTGAGGGGTCTGTAAATATTTTCACAGCCCTCTTTTTGACTCGTGCAGTATACAGGTCCTCAATGGAAGGCAGGTTGGTAGTAATTGTTTTTTCTGCAGTTCTAATTATCCTCTGAAGTCTGTGTCTGTCTTGTTGGGTTGCAGAACCAAACTAGAAAGTTATGGAGGTGCAGCTGACAGAGTCAATAATTCCTCTGTAGAACTGTATCAGCAGCTCCTTGGGCAGTTTGAGCTTTCTGAGTTGGCACAGAAAGAACATTCTTTGTTGTGCTTTTTTGATGACGTTTTTGATGTTGGGTGTCCATTTTAAGTCTTGAGATGTGCTAGAACCTAGAAATTTGAAGGTCTCTACTGTTAATACTGTGTTGTCTAGTATTGTAAGAGGTGGTAGTATGGAAGGGTTTCTCCTAAAGTCCACCACCATTTCTATGGTTTTGAGTGTATTCAGTTCCAGATCGTTCTGGTCGCACCACGATATAGTCTCTATATTGTTTGTTCACATATCCCTATGCCCTGCCAGGCAAATGACTCTCCAGTCTCTTCTTCAAAGCCTCCAGTGATGGAGCATCCACAACTTCTGAAGGCAAACTATACCATTGGTGGGTTGCTCTCCCTGTTAGGAAGTTTCTCCTTAGTTCATTCAATTCATGGCCTGGTTTGTGATTTCTTTTAAAAACACATTGCGGCTGATTTTTAAACCTTTTCAGCTTTCGTTGCAACGAATACCTGGCGATACAATATTAAAAACCAAATAGGTATTCTGTATTTTTTTCAATCAAGAATATAATTTGATTCGGTCAAACTTCCATTTTAGTCTACAATCTTTAAATGTGTTGGTTGCTCCTAATGCAAAACAAAACAAAAAAAAAATCCCATTTGGGTTGACTGTGCAATAAAGAAGACAGATTTCAGTTTCGGATTATAAAACTTAAATTCTCAGTCACAGCTCAGTTTTCAGTCACTTGCTATGTGATTTGCTGAGGAACATTTGCAAAAACATGCCTCGTGCTCACAAAGTTCAAAACTTTGAACTATTGGCAGGTTTTCACGAAGTGTGTTGGATACACTTCACAAATTCCCAGCCTGCATGTTAGTGATCCAAGATTTAAAGGTTTAAAGAGCATGATTTCAACTAAAGTTTGCCTGTTTCTCGTAATTATTCCATTCTGTTGGGTGCAATGTCTTTGTTTAGATCAGTGTTTCTCAACCTTTGTAGCTTGAAGATGGGTGGACATCAACTCCCAGAATAATTTTTATATTTTCTCTTGGGCTTTGTACTTGAGCTTCCTGTTCCTGTGCAAGGACATGTATTCTATTGGGTGTCAGATTCCCATAGTGCCATATATAAATCCTAGGAGTTTGTCTGGTTGAAGTTTGGTCTGATGCAATGAAGGAGTTTGTTGGGCAATTCCTATTGTGGCTGAGGGCTAACCCTACCTTTGTTCAGACCTCGTTGCAGGGAATTTGCTTATGAATAGAGCTAGCTATCTCTTTATCTCTTAAATGCTGACATCTGCTGTGGGCTATTAAGAAATGTGGGGGCTGCTTTCCAAGAGCATTTCTCATCCAGGGAAATATAATATTCTGCCTTTTTTTAATATTCCTGAAAATATTTCATTCTTCTAGGAGAGGGGTGGGTGCTAACTTTCTACAATGTCTCTACACGGTTTCTTTGGTAACAGTATGGAAGTCATTTCCCCTTTTCCAATTTTTTTAAACTTTCCAATCTAGCGTGTAAGGCTGAAATTTTCTGATGATCTCCTATGGGAATACTAAGCATCCCTAACCTTGCTTAGTATTTTGGGCTCAGCCAAAAACAACTGGAGTGGTGCTGTATCTATCATGAGTGATAAGCAGAATGTCTTCTGTCCTTAGCTAATCCATTTGATTACTGGATTCCCAGTATTAAATCTGCTGCCATCAGCCGTACGATCAACCTAACCAGCAGGTTAGAAAAGGATGGGTTTACAAGGAGAGGTGGGCTTCAACAGGTTCTGACCAGTTCTGGAGAACCGGTAGCAGAAATTTTGAGTAGTTTAGAGAACTGGTAAATACCACCTCTGACTGGCCCCGTCCCCATCTATTCTCTGCCTCCTGAGTCCCAGCTGATTGGGAAGAAATGGGGATTTTGCAATAACCTTCTCCTGGAGTGTGGAGGGAATGGAGATTTTACAGTATCCTTCCCCTGCCACACCCACAAAGCCACACCCACAGAACGGGTAGTAAAAAAATTTGGATTTCACCACTGGATTAGAGGGCTGGAGGCTAAACATATGAAGAATGTTTACAGGAACTGGGTCAGAGGTGATATTCAGCAGGTTCTGACCAGTTCTGGAGAACCGGTAGTGGAAATTTTGAGTAGTTCGGAGAACCGGTAGTAAACATTCTGACTGGCCCTGCCCTCATCTATTCTCGGCCTCCCGAGTCCCAGCTGATTGGGAGGAAATGGGGATTTTGCAGTATCCTTCCCCTGGAGTGGGGAGGGAATGGAGATTTTACAGTAATCTTGAGATAGGGGATATAGTCACCGAGCCCTTGTCATGGTCTGATCACTCTCTCCTTCGTCTCGACCTTCGAACCGCTACACCCCGCCGCAGGGAGGCGGAGCCGGTAAGATGGTTCCGCCCCAGGCGCCTGATGGAACCGGATAGGTTCCAGATGGAGCTTGGGCCATTCCCTGAGGATCTGGCACACGCCTCGACTGGAGACCTAGTGGCCGCCTGGGATAGGGCGGCCGCTGGAGCTCTGGATCGGGTCATGCCTTTGCGGCCTCTGACCCGGTGCCGATCTCATTTAGCTCCTTGGTTCACTGAGGAGCTGAGGGAGTTGAAGCGCCGGAAAAGACGCCTAGAGAGTAGTTGGAGGGCCAGTCTTTCTGAATCTGACCGGACACTGGTAAGAGCTCATATTAGGAATTACCTAGTGGCGATAAAAGCAGCGAAATGTAGCTATTTTGCTGCTCTTATTGCATCATCAGATAATCGCCCGGCCGCCCTGTTTAGGGTGACCCGCTCCCTGCTCCACCAGGAAGCGCGGGAGGACCCCTTGGAGGGTAGAGCCGAGGATTTTGTTCAATATCTGTATGACAAAATCGCTCAGATTCGGGAAGATCTGGACTCCGACTGGATAGTCTCAGGGGGAGGGACTGGGGCAGGTCTTGAGAATGTTATCTGGGATGAGTTTGATCCTGTGACCCCTGAGGACGTGGACAGGATTCTGGGTAGACTGAACGCGACCACTTGTTTATTGGACCCGTGTCCCTCCTGGTTAGTGCTGGCTTCTCGGGAGGTGACACGAGGCTGGTTCCAGGGGATTATAAATGCTTCGCTGGGTGAGGGTGTCTTTCCTGCCGCCTTGAAAGAGGCGGTGGTGAGGCCTCTCCTCAAGAAGCCTTCCCTGGACCCGGCAATGTTGGTAAATTATCGTCCGGTCTCCAACCTTCGTTTTGTGGCGAAGGTTGTTGAGAGTGTGGTTGCGCAACAGCTCCCCCAGCACCTGGATGAAACAACGTATCTGGATCCGTTCCAGTCGGGCTTCAGGCCCGGGTACAGCACGGAAACGGCATTGGTCGCGTTGGTTGATGATCTCTGGAGGGCTCGGGACAGGGTCCTGGTCCTGTTAGATCTCTCAGCGGCTTTTGATACCATCGACCATGGTATCATGCTGCACCGGTTGGAAGAGTTAGGGGTGGGAGGCACTGTGTTGCGGTGGTTCTCCTCCTTTCTCTCTGACCGGTCGCAGTCTGTGTTGACAGGGGGACAGAGGTCGACCCCGAGGCCCCTCATATGTGGGGTGCCGCAAGGGTCGGTCCTCTCACCTCTCCTGTTCAACATTTATGTGAAGCCGCTGGGCGAGATCATCCGTGGTTTCGGGGTGGAGTACCATCAGTACGCTGATGACACCCAGCTGTACATCTCCACCCAGGATCACCCCAACGATGCCCTTGAAGTGATGTCCCGGTGCCTGGAGGCCGTACGGATCTGGATGGGGAGGAACAGGCTCAGGCTCAACCCATCCAAGACCGAGTGGCTGTGGTTTCCGACGTCCCGATATAGCCAGTTGACGCCATCACTGACTATTGGGGGCGAATCATTGGCCCCCACGGAGAGGGCTCGCAACTTGGGCGTCCTCCTGGATTCACGGCTGTCTTTGGAAGAGCACTTGACGGCCGTGACCGGGAGGATTTTTTATCAGGTCCGCCTGATTCGCCAGTTGCGTCCCTTTCTGGATCGGGACTCGTTACGCACGGTCACTCATGCCCTCGTCACCTCCCGCCTGGACTATTGTAATGCTCTCTACATGGGGCTCCCCTTGAGGAGCACCCGGAGGCTCCAACTGGCGCAGAGTGCGGCCGCGCGGGTGGTAATGGGAGTGACATGGCGCTCCCATGTAACACCTCTCCTGCGCAAGCTGCACTGGCTCCCGGTGGTCTTCCGGGTGCGCTTCAAGGTTTTGGTTACCACCTTTAAAGCGCTCCATGGCTTAGGGCCTGGTTATTTACGGGACCGCCTACTACCACCAATAGCCTCCCACCGGCCAGTACGCTCTCATAGAGAGGGACTCCTCCGGGTGCCGTCAGCCAAACAGTGTCGACTGGCGGCCCCTAGGGGGAGAGCCTTCTCTGTGGGGGCACCTACCATCTGGAATGAGCTCCCCCCGGAGATATGGAGGATCCCGGATCTGCGCTCCTTCCGCCGTGCTGTGAAGACCTTTTTATTCCATCAAGCGGGCTTGGCCTGATCTCTTCCCTTTTTAAATACGTAAATTTTAATCTGTTTTTAAATTATTGGGGTATTTTAATTTGTCTGGGCCAAATAATTTAATTTGATTTTATCGGGTTTTTAAATTTTGTGTATTTATGTATTTTATTGTTGGCTGTTCACCGCCCTGAGTCCTTCGGGAGTAGGGCGGTATACAAATCAAATAAACTCAAATAAACTAAACAGTATCCTTCCCCTGCCACGCCCATCAAGCCAGGACCACCAAGCCACACCACGCCCACCAAGCCACGCCCACAGAACCGTAGTAAAAAAAATTTGAATCCCACCACTGTTTCCAAGGGCTATAGATTCTGCAGCTAAGGGCAGTAGCATAAACAGAATATTCTATTATTCTTCTGTCCTTAGCTACAGAATCTATAGTCCTTGGAAACCGGTCTTTTTCTCACCAGCCTGTTGGTTAGGTTGATCTTACGGCTGATGGCAGCAGATTTAACGCTGGGAATCCAGTAACCAAATGGATTAGCTGACTTGCAAGAGAGGTGCCCAGCATAGGTATCGGGTGTGGGTGTGTGTGTGTAAAACTGAATCATTAGTTTCCTATATGCTAATGGCATCTTTTCTACCCTGTTTCCCCTAAAATAAGACCTCCCCTGATAATGTCCAATTGGGCTTTTGAGCGCATGCGCTAAAATAAGCCCTCCCCCAAAATAAGCCCTCCCTAAAAATATTTAACCACATGTGCAGCCGGTCCCCATCATTTCCTCTGGTTAGGGTTAGGGAGATAGAGCTGGAAATCAGGTAAAATGGCAAGAGGAACCCGGTCTTGCTCCACGTGCCCCCAAAATAATAAGACCTCCCCGAAAATAAGGCCAAGCACTTATTTCAGGGTTCAAAAAAGTATAAGACAGAGTCTTATTTTCGGGGAAACACGGTAATTCACTCACACTCTCTTTTTTTGAGAAAGAGGTGGTTTTGACATTCGCAAGAATGGTGTGGGCATACGACAGAGCAATACAGATAGTCCTCTCTTAACAACACTGAGTGGCACTCCATTAGTAAAAGTCTGTAGAAATTCTCCATCATCCAGGTCATAGTTGTCCCAAAGGTGCTTTTTTCCGAAGACAACTGGACTTCCTTGTTTTTTTTTTCTTTTGAAGACATTTCACTTCTCATCCGAGAAGCTTCTTCAGCTCTGACAGGATGGTGGGGAATGGAAGGATTGATATTTCTTGCAGAGAGCTGGTCATTTGCATCCTTTTAGAGGATCGTTGAGGCCACTTGGAGATTTACTTGTGTCCTCAGAGTCACCTGAGTGGTGCTCCTGGTTTCTGCAGTCTGCAATTTTCCCCCTGGAAATCCCTTCCTACTCCCACACCACTCAAAGGGTGTTCATCCCAAATTGTATAGCTAAAAGTCTGTAGAGATTCTGAGTCATCCACCTCATGGTTCGCCCAAAAGGTGCTTTTTCAGGAGGCAACTGGACTTTCTTGGTTTTTTCTTTTATTTATTTATTGTTTATTTATTTAATTGGTTCGATTTATATGCCGCCCTTCTCCGGAGACTCAGGGAGGCTTACAATGCATTAAACAATAGCCTTCATACTTTTCTATATACCTGCTTAGTAGGGCTTTTGCCAAGCAGTGTTCTTTTTTATACAAAGTCAGCTTATTGCCCCCACAATCCGGGTCCTCATTTTACCTACCTTGGAAGGATGGAAGGCTGAGTCAACCTTGAGCCTGGTGAGATTTGAACTTGCAGTAATTGCAGGCAGCTGGTGCTACTTAACAGCACTTTAGTCCGCTGCTCCACCAAAGCTCCTTTTGAAGACATTTTGCTTCTCATCCAAGAAGCCTCTTCAGCTCTAACAGGATAGTGTCAGGATGATCCTTCCATTCCCCACTATCCTGTCAGAACTGAAGAAGCTTCTTGGATCAGAAGCGAAACGTCTTCAAAACAAGAAAGTCAAGTTGCCTCCTGAAAAAGCACTTTTGGGACACTCCATCACTAAGCGATGCAGATGAGAAGCAACGTCACATGACCATGCTGATTTACAGTGGCAGTTCCAGCAATCCCAGTGGTGGTGGTGGTGTTATTAGGTAGCGGAAATTTTGAGTAGTTCAGAGAACTGGCAAATACCACCTCTGGCTGGCCCCAGAGTGGAGTGGGAATGGAGATTTTGCAATATCCGTCCCCTAGGAGTGGGGAGGGAATGGGGATTTTGCAATATCCTTCCCCTGGAGTGGGGAAGGAATGGGGATTTTGCAGTATCCTTTCCCTGGAGTGGGGAGGGAATGGAGATTTTGCAGTAGCCTCCCCTCTGGAGTGGGGAGGGAATGGAGATTTTGCAGTATCCTTTCCCTGGAGTGGGGAAGGAATGGGGGTTTTGCAGTATCCTTTCTCTGGAGTGGGGTGGAATGGGGAGTTTTGCTAATCTTGGGGAGGGAATGGAGATTTTGCAGTATCCTCCCCCCTGGAGTGGGGAGGGAATGGAGATTTTGCAGTATCCTTTCCCTGGAGTGGGGAAGGAATGGGGATTTTGCAGTATCCTTTCCCTGGAGTGGGGTGGGAATGGAGATTTTGCAATATCCTTCCCCTGGAGTGGGGAAGGAATGGGGATTTTGCAGTATCCTTTCCCTGGAGTGGGTGGGAATGGAGATTTTGCAGTATCCTCCCCCTGGAGTGGGGAGGGAATGGAGATTTTGTAGTATCCTTTCCCTGGAGTGGGGAAGGAATGGGGATTTTGCAGTATCCTTTCCCTGGAGTGGGGTGGGAATGGAGATTTTGCAGTATCCTCCCCCCTGGAGTGGGGAGGGAATGGAGATTTTGCAGTATCCTTTCCCTGGAGTGGGGAAGGAATGGGGATTTTGCAGTATCCTTTCCCTGGAGTGGGGAGGGAATGGGATTTTGCAATATCCTTCTCCTGGAGTGGGGAAGGAATGGGGATTTTGCAGTATCCTTTCCCTGGAGTGGGGTGGGAATGGAGATTTTGCAGTATCCTCCCCCCTGGAGTGGGGTTGGAATGGAGATTTTGCAGTATCCTTCCCCTGCCATGCCCACCAAGCCACGCCCACAGAACCGGTAGTAAAAAAATTTGAATTTCACCACTGGATTGACCCCTTCTTCTCTGTGCGGGATCAACCTATTCAACTTTAATAAACCTTCCTTTGAAGGTTTATTAAGACGGGTCTATGCTGTGATGACAAAGTCGTTTTTGGCCTCTGGCCTCTGCCTTCCCTCTCCCATCACCTGTCGAGGAGAATGGCACTTCCAGCCTTTCCAGTTTGATCACCATAATTGGTGACTCTTATGACCCAGGGAGCTTCTAATTTCCTTTTTGTATTTGCTAGTATGCTGCATGGGTGATTTGGAAATTGCCAAGCCAGTGTTTGTCAACCTTGGCCCCTTTAATATGTGTGGACTTCAACTCCCAGAATTTTCGCTGGGGAATTCTGGGAGTTGAAGTTCGCACATCTTAAAGGGGCCAAGGTTGAGAAATACTGGCCTAGGCACAGCTGTTCTTGAATTTTGATGCATAGAGCATTAGGAAACCGCACAATAATTTTTCTTTTGCTTATCCCTTTCTGTACTGACAAATGACATTTGGCAAAATCCAAATTAATCGTCTGGCTTGAGCCGTTTTCCTCTTCTTCCAAAAGGATTCTCAGTGACATTAAAACATACATTAAAAACCAGTCCCCAATTTTGCTTGCTTTTTCTCCCCACTGGCTATTGTTTTCTCTCTCTTTTTTTTTTTTTTTATATTGTGGTTGTTACAGATTTTTTGCAGGCAGATTTTTTTTTCGTAGAATCCTTAGAAAACTTTGGTGCCTTTCATAAGTGCTGAGTGAATCTCCTTCTCTTTGACAGCAGTGGATTTGGCCAGAGGCATTTAATTCACAGAGAATGCAATCTTGAAATTAAAAAAAAAAGAAAAAAAAAGATGCAAAGCGAATTCAGGGAGCCTGTTTTTGCTTCTAAGTTTCTTTCGAAAGGAATGTTTATTTCAAAATTACCCTAATTGTAATTTCTCAAACCACGGAACTTTTCACTTTTCATGCGGAATGCCTATGCTCCTGAAGATAAGTAGTCCTCGACTTACGACCGCAATTGAGCCCAACATGTATTGGTTATTGTTTAGTAAGACATTTGTTTAAGTGAGTTTTTCCCCATTTTACTTTCTTGCCACACTTTGTGAAGTGAATCCCAGCAGGCATTAAGCTAGTAATACTGTTGTTACTACTAATACTGTCCGGCTGCCCCATTGATTTTGCTGATCAAAAGGTCACAAAAGGTGATCCCACGACCCCGGGACACTGCAACCGTCATAAATATGAGTCAGTGTGCCAACTGTCTGAATCTTGGTCACGTGACCAAGGGGACGCTGCGAAGATCGTTAAGTGTAAAAAAACAGTCACATAAGTCACTTTTTTCCAGTGATGTAACTTTGAACAGCTGCTCAATGGACAGTTGTAAGTCAAGGACTTTTTAAAATTATTATTATTATTTTTAATTTGATTTATATGCCGCCCTTCTCCGGAGACTCAGGGTGGCTTACAATGCGTTAAGCAATAGCCTTCATACTTTTGTATATTTATACAAAGTCAGCTTATTGCCCCCACAAACTGGGTCCTCAATTTACCTACCTTAGAAAGGATGGAAGGCTGAGTCAACCTTGAGCCTGGCGAGATTCAAACCTGCAGTAATTGCAGGCAGCTGAATGTTAATAACAGGCTATTAGTCTGCTGCGCCACCAGGACTTCTTGCATTTCAAAAAGGAAAGGCTGCCTGAAAAGAGAGAAGCATAAGAGGTTCTTCCCTGACTTGTTCTGCTTTTCGTTTTGTTTTTCTTAGCCGGGCTTGTTTTCCAAGCCCTGTGAAGTTTTGGGCTGGTGCCTCTACAAACAACACCTCAATAGGTGTCACCAAAAAAACAACAATCAAAGTTGGGAATCTTGTCTCACTCCACCCCTCTCCGTTCCCTGGGAGTGAGAAGGAGTTGGGCGGAGGCCAGCTGGGTTAAGCCATGCTAACCAGCCGGATTGTCACGCCTCGTGGTAGCATCATCATCCCCAGCCTCCTGAACCCAGAACCGGCTGGAGACAAAAAAATATCAGAGGCTTGCAAGGCGAGGAACAGCAAAGAGGGACTGTTTGGGGCTGAAGTGAGTGATTCACAGGTTTTTAAGGCAATCCGTAAGTTCTCTTTTAATAGGCTGTGCCAGTTAAGCATTTCCCTCAAATGACCAGCTTAGAAATACTTTTCTAAATTCGGTTCCTGGTAGCTGGGGCTGTGAATGCTTACTTGTTTATTTACAAGGAACTTTGTTTTTCTTCTGGGTTTTTAATTGTGCTTTTGATCAGGCCGGATTTGATAATGCCGACCCTCAAAACGACGCTATAGAGCTGCTCTTCTGGTTTCCAGCACACACGTGTGCCAGCCAGGTGATCATGTGTGCCGGAGCCCCAGAAACCCGAAAACCAGCTGGCGTGCGTGCCGGAGCCCCGGAAACTCGAAGATCAGCTGGTCGGTGCGCCAACCACCTAGTCTTCGAGTTTCCGGGTTTCCGGCACACACGAAGAAACGAGAAGACCAAATGGCCATCACGTGCATGCGCACCGACCAGCTGGTCTTCGAGTTTCCGGGGCTCCGGCACGCATGCGCTTCTACACGCATGTGGCCCCGTTGCAAACCAGTAGTAAAGGTAAGTAGTACCCACCCCTGGCACACATACATTCCGGTTTGAGTACTCAATGCCGAAAAGGTTCGCCATCACTGCCCTACACCATTTCTGACAAATGGCAGTCCAATCTCTTCTTGAAAGCCTCCAGGGATGAAGCTTCCACAACTTCCGAAGAGGTTAACGCTGTCAGACTTGAAGGGTCCCATACTTTTAGCAATCTCTGAAGTCCATGTCCTGGTCTGGTCTTCCAAGTGGGGTTGATCCCGTCTTAAGAGATCCTGTCCTGGAGATCCTGCCTTCCCTGTTCTGCATCTCCAGGCATGACTGCTCCTATCTCAAGTCCACAGAGCAGCTGCTGGTCTGCCATGAGATGATAGCAAGTGATTAATCATCTAGCCAGCAGAAGTTCTCCCTGGGTACTTATTAATCTGTTTTCATGTTTTTTTCTTATCCCATTCAAAGTTTGCAGGTCAGGGTTGTGGTTCTGTGGGGTTTCTGGAGGCCCCACAAGTCATACCTGCAGCTCCTGGGGAGAATCTCTGTGTGGTTCTGCATTACACATCCAAAAGAAAATATTTAGGGATAGTAGATGGTGGCCAGACTTCTCTGAAGGAAGGAACTTTGCTTCCTAAAACAGGGTCTCCAACCTTGGCAACTTTAAGCCGGAGGACTTCAACTCCCAGAATTCCCCAGCCAGCTTTGCTTTGCTGGCTGGGGAATTCTGGGAGTTGAAGTCCTCCAGTGTCGGCTGGCGGTCCCCAGGATGAGGGCGTTCTCTGTGGTCGCACCGACCCTCCGGAATGGGTTGCCCACCGGGCTCTGGACAGCCCCCGACCTCCGCACCTTCCGCGCCGACCTAAAGACATGGCTCTTTCAGCAACTTCCCTGATCTGTCGTGGATTTTAACTTGGGGATTTGGGGATTTTAAATTGGTTTTTAATATTATTTAATCTTTATCTATGGTCGGGTTGTTTTATTGTTATGAGCCGCCCCGAGTCCTACGGGAGAAGGGCGGCATATAAATCTGACAAATAAATAAATAAATAAATAAACTAAGGAGAAATTTCCTAATAGTGAGAACAATTAACCAATGGAACAGTTTGCCTCCAGAAGTTGTGGGTGCCCCATCACTGGAACTTTTTTAGAAGAGATTGGATGCCCATTTGTCTGAATTTTCATAGGGTTTCCTGTCTGAGCAGGGGGTTGGACTAGAAGATCTCCAAGGTCCCTTCTAATTCTGCTAAATGATAAAGGCTTTCTTCTATTGTGGGAAAAGTTAACTTGGCTGCTTGTCTTCCAAAGGTTTTTCCTCGTTTCAAGTCAACTTTGTCCATCCAGAATTTGAGCGGCGGCCTTCTCAGATCATCTCGCAAGCCAACATGAAGGTGGAAATCCTTCCAGCCCTCACAGACAACTATATGTACCTCCTCGTGGATGAGGAGACCAAGGAAGCAGCCATTGTTGACCCCGTGCAGCCCCAAAAGGTATTATCTTCTGGACCATCTCACTTTCCTCTGTTGTGACCTTGGCTTGCTGAGTCATTAAAACACACAAGTAGTCCCAAAAATCTCTTTTATTGCAACAATGAATTACGTTCATTCACAGCTGAGTCCCAATTAGTTGCAAAAAGTCCTTCGGGTGAAGTCGTTCGAGATAATCACCAACCTTTATCTCCCTTGACACGCTGCCAAAGACCTACTTGGCAAAGCCACATGGAGTCCAGAATCAAACAGAGATGCTGACTGGGAACAGAATTAAAAACATTGCTTTCCTGCAAAAGGCCCATGTGCCTTTGCTCCTCTTTTAAGACTTACGGGAGGAGCCAATCATCTCCAGGCCTTACTCCCAAGTCGTCCCTTTTGTTTTAACTGTTCCTGCCTTCTGGCAGCTCTGCACATTCGCGCACTAGGAACAGACTCCTCCTACTCCTCTGCCTCTCTGCTGTCCGACTGGGGGCTCCGGAATCCGCACATCACTCCCAGATGGCCCTGACCCCAACTCTGCCTCCGATGCAGAGCCCTCGTCCGGGCCTTCCCCAGACTCCAGGACTGGCCCATGTTCCTCCCCAGCCTCCTCACTGTCTGACTCCGTTGCCAGCTCCGCAGGCTGCTGGCGGACCACAATATCCACTGGGACTCATGGGCATCCGTTGGCAGAGACAAGCATCCTATCTTTTGGAGAGCAAGAGTTCGATATATATGTTTCCTAATACCGTGTTTCTCTGAAAAAATGACTTACCCCCAAAACAAGCCCTAGCCCAATTTTCATGCCTGCCCCTAATATAAGCCCTACCCCAAAAATAAGGCCTAGTTAAGCCCCGCCCATCATCTGATTATACGAGGTGGAGTGAGGCGGAGACGTGGGGGGTGGAGCTGCCCCATGTGCCCCGTACCCACTTACCTTACGACCGTCACAGCCAGGCTTCACACGCCCCAACACTTGTTGAGCCGCTGCCCGACTTCTTCTGTAGCCATTTGTAGCCATTCGTGGCCGGATGCCACATGGCGCATCACTCATTACACCGTTGCCGCCCCTCGCGGCAGGATGCTGTGAGATTTGTTGCGCTGGTGCCGCCACTGGCATGCGTAACGGCACAACGCACCATTCAGCGTCCTGCCACGAGCGGCTGCACCGACGCGATGAGCCACGCGGCGTATGGCCACCAGCGGCCACAGAAGTCAGGCAGGGGGGGCGACAGGTGTCGGGTCATGGGAGGTGTGACTGTGGTGTTCCTAAGGTAAGCAGGCAACACATCCCCCAAAAATAAGACCTGGTGCTTATTTTGGGGCCGAAAAGAAAATAAGACCGGGTCTTATATTAACCTTTGCTCCAAAAGACACATTAGGGCTTATTTTCTGGTTAGGTCTTATTTTGGGGAAAATACGGTGCTAAATGCACCCATCTGGCTGACAATTTTAACGGGGGCTTATTTTTGGGGTTCGGTTTATATTACAAGCATCCTGAAAATTCATGCTAGGACTTATTTTCCGGTTGGGTCTTATTTTCAGAGAAACAGGGTACTAGTCTCCCTTTATGTCTTTGTCGGTAACTATAAATTCAATACGCGAAAGCGGCTGCCTGCATAGGCTCCTGGATTGGGGCTGAAAGGCGAAAGCGGAAGCAGTATGTATGCTCCGTCCCATATTTGGGTAGACCAGGTTGCCCTGATAGACCGGTCCCTCCGGGAAAAAACACACTCAGTAGTAGTAATAATAACAATACTTCTGCTTTTCACTGTTTTTACTAGGTTGTGGATGCAGCCAAGAAGCATGGAGTGAAACTGACCACTGTGCTTACTACACATCACCACTGGTAATCCTTTATCTCATGGCTTAAAAAGTTTTGGACCCGAGTAGCAATGGGCAGCGAGGGGGCAGCCCTATTTTTTTGGTGAACCAGGGTTTTCCCCACGCAAAGAATAAGGCCCAGCCTGTAAACACGTTCTCCTGGGCTGCTGATTCAGGTTAGATCAGGGTAGTGGTGAAATTCAATTTTTTTTACTACCAGTTCTATGGGCATGGCTTGGTGGGCGTGGTGTGGTGTGGTTTGGTGGGCATGGCAGGAGAAGGATACTGCAAAATCCCCATTCCCACCCCACTCCTGGGGGAAGGATATTGCAAAATCTCCATTCCCACCCCACTCTGGGGCCAGCCAGAGGCGATATTTGCTGGTTCTCATGTACGGGATGTACTGCGACTTCCCCCCCTTTGCTAAACTGGGGGTGGGCGTGGCCAGAGCGTGACGCATCCGGCCCTTGGGCCACGAGATTGACAACTTTAGGTTAGATCTGCAACTGCAGATGTCATCCCATTTCATTTATTGCTGTCAACATGAGATATCTCAGACAAGGAACTCTAGAAGTAGTAATTTTCTAAAGGCTTTTCTAGGGAGGAAAGAAATACTGACTTCTTTTCAAATTAACTATTCACCAAGCGTGTCTTCGTGGAACGGAATGGGACAACTCGCTGAGGGACAATTTGTTGCAGGACAAGTTAACAATTCAATTTAATTATTTAAAATAATTTTTTAACAAATCCTTTTAATTTTCATGCATCGTTGTGCCGACATTCCTCAGTTATGGGAACCTTCACTCCTTTGATTTGTTTTACTGAGTGCTTGTCAAATATTTATCTCCCTCTGCAGTATGGTTCCGCCCCTTCCTTCTGCGCATGCTCAGTCTTTTTCACTCAGTTGACTCAATAGGTCTAGAGTGCTTTTTGTTCTACAGATAATCTGTCTAATTCATCATCATTATTATTATAATTTATTAGAGGGCTGCGTTAATGGCTTCTGTCTTGACAGCTTTACAATTGTTTAAAAAAAAAAAAAAGATCGCTATTTAAATTGTGGCGTTAAGGGGCTGCTAGCTGCCTTGCCGTTCAATCAACAACGACCTGCAGAGGTTTGGAAGCTGTCTGATTAATTTGCTGTCTGTACTGAAGTAAATTTTTTCTTGCTTAAAGTTACGGCGCTAAGGGGCTGCTAGCCGCCTTGCCGATTTAAATTGCGGCGCTAAGGGGCTGCTAGCCGCCTTGCCGATATGTCAGCAGCGATCCGCTGTGGTTTGGACGCTGTTTCTTTAATTTAGCCGAGGTGTTTTTCAGCTGCTGAATAACGTTAATACTATTGCAGCCCTCTCTTGCTTATCAGCGGCTACATAGTTTCTAAAGTAACTTTCAGTCTCATGTGGAAGTTTCTGTTTTAATTGAGCTACATTGTAACGCTTGAAAGCTGCTTTTTTTATTTAAGCCACAGTGTTTTCAGTATCCAATAACACCTTTGAAGTTTCGTTATTTATTAGTGGCGAAGGAGTTTCTGATGTTGGATTCAGACTCCTAATGAAAGAATCTATTTAAATTTAAAGAAAATTGACAGACTATTTAAAGTTCCTGCCTGAGCCAGGCATACTTATTTTTGAAAGTTGTGATTTTTTTCTCAAGTTATACACTCGAGTGTTATACTATTAATATACCACAAGAGATCAGTTCGGAAACGTTGGGCTCGAGGAATCTTCGTTAAACTGACAGTTGCTGAGGCAAGCAACTGACAGCGCAGCCATTTTTTAACTGTCAAAACTTCGTTCATCATTTGCTTACATCAACTGACAGAAGTTCATCTCAGGGAAGTTGCTCTAATTAATTGTTGTTTGATAAAAAATATTATTATACCTTGAATTAATTAATTAATTAATTATATTTTTTTAAAAAATTAAAAATTAATTATTATTATTATTATTATTATATTGATTGAATACAATCTTTAATTAAATATGGCAGACGATAATCTATCATCTGACCTGGAACAGGTCGCTTCTCCTCCTAAAGTACATTCTCCTCAGCAATTTAGAAAAAAACGAGCTAAAACAAAAAATGTGACACAGCTTCAACAGTCTGCCAATTCATTGTCTGATGACATTATTAAAACAATGAATAAGATGGAAACACGTAGACATAAAGCTTTAGAGCGTCAATTTACCAAAGCCAAGTGTGCTGCACAATCGGCTTCTAACACATATCATTATGAAATGTCTGATAATAAACAACTTATTGATGACAATAATCAGATTAATGAGGAAACTGAAGAAATTCAGTCACAAGATTCTATGTTTAGAGAACAACAAGGACAATTTATGATAAATATTCAATTTTTCAGGTCTTAATTCACTAAATCAAGGTCCTCCTGAAGCCACTTTCACCCCAACCGCTGCTGGGCTTAGGGGGGAAGATATTCAAAACAGTAGTCAGGAAGTGGATTTTCAAACAATGGTTACACATGCCATTTCTAAAATATTCCAAGCAGGTTTGCAACAAACCAGCTATCCTTGTCATTCTGGTGCAGTTACCAGTAATCAATATCATTCTCAATCAATTCCTAAACAGCAATATTTTAGCTGTGGGGATGACACAGAGTTAGAGGAATTTGAATTATCAGAGGATGAAGAAGACATGACACCAGAAAAACCAGCATTTCAAGGTCTTTTCAAACCATCTTTATTTAAGTCACTGCTACATAAAGCAAAAGTAGCTACTAATATGGGTCTAAATTTAGATAAGTCATCTGATCCTAATACTCAAATGAACCCCAATGATAATTTGTTTAAAGTACACAAGTCTGATTTGGACTTTGTTCCATGCCCAGATCTATTTTCACAAGTTATTAAAAAATCTTGGGATCATCCCAGTTCAACTTCTGGCCCTAATAGCTTTGATAAAAAATTATATTGCTCTCCACCAGACTTGGATGAATTGTTGCAATTGCCATTAGTAGATGAACCGGTGGCAACACTTACGTCATCTTCTGTGTTAGTCAGTGAAGTTGGAGAAGGTCTTAAAGTTGAAGACAAAAGAGCTGAAATGACATGTCGCAAAACTCATCAAGCCGCGGCATGGGCAATTAGAGCTGCAGTTTCTGCATCATTTTTTAACCGGGCCTCTCTTATTTGGCTAAGACAATTAAGAGATAGATTACCACCTGAACAATCTAGGATTCAACAAGATGTATCAAAAATTATTGCAGCTGCAGAGTACTCTGCAGATGCTTCATTAGATGCTGCCAAATTTGCTTCCAGGGCATTAGCATCTTCTGTAACATCAAGAAGAATTCTTTGGCTACGTCACTGGAAAGCTGACTCACGGTCAAAATGGAGGCTCACATCAGCCCCTTATAAAGGCCAGTCTCTATTCGGAGAGTCCTTGCAACAGGTTCTGGTAGAAGGCAGGGATAAAAAGAAAATTTTACCCTCCTTGTATAGAAGACCAGAACGCAGATATTCTCTCTTTCAACGACAGTTTTTTCGATATGATCAAGGGAATTCAAATACCTACACACAACGTGGTAATTTTCAACCCTACTATTCCTCATACTCGAGTAATAGAAATTCCTTTCGAGGAAGAGGCAGCCGCCAATCATCATTCAGAAGACCTTTTCGAGGAGCGATGTCACGTCAATCTCGTAGAGGCAAGTGACTCGAATTCTTCCCTTCCCATTGGGGGCAAACTTCAACTATTTTATCACCAATGGGAGGAATCAACAACGGATGCATGGATCTTACGTACTGTAACCAGTGGCCTCACTTTGGAATTCACCTCAAACCCGCCTATCAGATTCATCCAATGTCCTTGGTCAACTCAACCATTGCAACAAAATCTGATGAATCTCGAGATCAAGCACCTGAAACAAATCAAGGCGATCGAGGAAGTTCCAAAAGACCAAATTCAAACCGGTTTTTATTCGATCTTTTTTCTGGTGCCAAAAAACTCAGGGGGTTGGAGGGGAATTCTGAATTTGAGGCAGCTGAATGTGAATGTTCTATACAGAAGATTCAAGATGCATTCACTAAAGTCAATTCTACAATGTGTAAGACAACGAGATCTCATGCAATCCATAGACCTCAAAGAAGCATATTTACATGTGCCCATCCACCCAAGGTACAGACAATACCTCAGGTTTGCATATGCGGACAAATACTTTCAGTACAGGGCAATGCCCTTTGGCCTTTCTTCTGCACCAAGAACATTTACGAAATTGTTAGCGGCAGTAGCGGCCAATATCAGGTCTATCCCAATACGTCTAGTATGTTATCTGGACGACATTTTAATTTTGTCAACGTCAAAGGATCAGGCATGTCGGGACAGAGAATTAGTCATCCAATCTCTACAAAACCACGGTTTTACAATCAATGTGGACAAAAGCCACTTATCACCGACAACTCGACTATTGCACCTAGGTGCAATCATAGATTCAGAACTGGGATTAGTTTACCTGTCTCCAGACAGACAAAACAGCATCAAGAGTTTAGTTCTGCAAGTAATATCTCAGAAGAAAACTGCACTATTAACACTGTCTCAACTTCTAGGCAAGTTAATATCTGCAATTACAATAGTGCCATGGGCTCGTTACCACACGCGCCATCTTCAGTGGTTTCTGTTACCCTTTCAAAGGCAAAGACGAGCGGATTCTCTTCACAAAGTGGTGGTACCAACACGAGTAAAAATATCCCTACGTTGGTGGATAACAGAGGCAATTCAGAAGGGTTCTCTGTTTCTACAGTCAGAACGAGTAACGTTAACAACGGATGCAAGCCTTTATGGATGGGGTGCACATATCAATTCATTGATAGCGCAAGGGATTTGGTCTACGTGGGAAAAAAACCAACCAATCAACTGGTTGGAATTACGAGCAGTGCGCCTGGCGTTAATTCAGTTTCAACATCAAGTGACCAACAAACATGTCCTGATTTTAACGGACAATATGACAACAAAGGCACATTTGAATCGTCAGGGAGGCACAAAATCAAAAATTCTAATGGAAGAAACGGATCGCCTCATGTCTTGGGCGGAGAAGCATGTCTTATCGATAAAAGCAGAACATATATCAGGAGAAATAAATGTACAAGCAGACTGGTTAAGCAGAGGCAAAATAGACCAATCAGAGTGGATGTTAGATCCCAAGCTGTTCAAACAGATATCTCTCAGATTCGGTCAACCAATAGTGGACCTATTTGCTACAAATCAAAACGCCCAGTTAGCAAGATTTTATTCGCGTTTTCCAACTCAAGGAGCAGAAGGCCAAGATGCTCTAAGGTCTCCTTGGCCGCAAGGACTTCTGTATGCATTTCCTCCAGTCCCAATAATTCAGAGTGTAATTCACAAATTGAGGGAGGAAAGAGCAGACATGATATTGATAGCACCTTATTGGCCTCGCAGACCATGGTTTGCAGACCTCTTAGACCTTTCAATAGAAAACCCTTGGAGAATTCCTCCAAATCAGATAGTTCTACTTCAAGGAGAAATAAGACATCCAAAGCCAGACTGGTTACAATTGACCGTCTGGCGCTTGAAAGGTCCAGATTAACAAAAGATCATATTCCTTCAGAAGTAATCGCAACTATTCAAGCAGCCAGAAGACCATCTACTACGCGTATTTACAATGCGTCTTGGAAGGCATTTGTAGAATGGTGTAGTACAAATCACGTAGATCCTACATCAGCAACAGTACTTGAGGTACTATTATTTCTTCAATCTGGTTTAGACAAAGGTCTGGCTCCTTCAACATTGAAGAGACAAGTAGCAGCATTGGCTACAGTCATAGATGGACCAAGTAAGAAGTCTCTTTCACAAGATATGAGAATTAAATCCTTCCTAAGGGGAGCTATGAATTTAAGACCTCCTATTGTTCACAGATATCCTTCATGGGATATGAATTTAGTATTACAAGCATTAACAAAAAAACCATTTGAACCACTGGCATCTATAAGTATGAGATATCTAACTTTAAAATTAGCCTTTTTAATAGCAGTAACATCTGCACGCAGAATATCAGAAATAGCTGCTCTTTCAATTAGAAAAGATTTATGTATTTTTTACTCAGACAGAGTAGTACTTAGATTAGATCCATCATTTATACCAAAAATTAACTCATATTTCCATAGAGCTCAAGAAGTAATTTTACCAAACTTTTGTCCAGATCCTAAACATCCTAAGGAAAAAATGTGGCACACACTAGATGTACGTAGATCATTAAGGCGTTATATAAAAAGAACTGAATCATTTAGACAAACTGAAGCACTATTTGTATCATACTTACCTTCTACAATGGGTAAGAAAGTGTCTTCTAATACAGTGGGGCGCTGGATTAAAGCATGTATATCAGTGGCATATAGTTCACAAGGGGAAAGTTTACCTGGAAGAGTGTTACCACATTCAACACGCAGTGCTGCAACTTCTGTTGCATGGGCTACACAGGCATCTGTAGACGAAATATGTAAGGCAGCTACATGGTCATCTATTTCATCATTTGTTAAACATTACAGATTAGATTCTTTTGCATCAGCTGATGCAGCGTTCGGGAGAAGAGTTTTACAATCAATAATCTCCCCACGAAGCCAGGACAATGACAAGGAGTAATTCCCACCCTAAATTATTAAGCTTGGGTATATCCCATAACTGAGGAATGTCGGCACAACGATGCATGAAAATGGAACATTGGATTACCTGAATGTCCATTTTATGATCGTTGTGACGACATTCCGTCCCACCCTTGGCGTATTGCCTGGTGGTCGTGGGGGGTGTCTTTCTTTTTTCACCTCTGCAGTTAAAGTTCCGTTGAGTATATTCTTCAGATCTGATGGAGTTAGACTTCGTGAAAAGACTGAGCATGCGCAGAAGGAAGGGGCGGAACCATACTGCAGAGGGAGATAAATATTTGACAAGCACTCAGTAAAACAAATCAAAGGAGTGAAGGTTCCCATAACTGAGGAATGTCGTCACAACGATCATAAAATGGACATTCAGGTAATCCAATGTTCCATTTTTGCCATTCACATTTCGTTCCGTCCCTCTTCCTTTTGCATCTTTTCTTCGATGATTCTATTCCACCATTTCTTCGATATTAGAAATATCGAGAGGGCCTCCTCAGGGTGCCATCAGCCAAACAATGTAGGCTGGTGACCCCCAGGGGGAGAGCCTTCTCTGTGGGGGCACCTACCCTATGGAACCAGCTACCCCCAGAGATAAGGAGAATCCAAAACCTCGGTGCCTTCCGCCGTGCCCTTAAAACTTCCTTTTTTCAGCAAGCCGGGCTGGCTTAACATATTTTTAAATATTTTTAATTGGTTTGTCATTTTAAATTGGGGCCAGATTAATATATATTCTTTTAATTGTTTTTAATGTTTGTATTGTATGTTTTTATCTGGCTGTACACTGCCCTGAGTCCCTCGGGAGAAGGCGCGGTATATAAATTTGAAATAAAATAAAATAAAAATAAATTAGTGTAACTCTTGTCCGGCGGCGAAGTGCACGTGGCACATTGGTTGTGGCAAGTTGGCCGTGGCGAGTTGATCGCAGCAAATTGTTGTAGACCCTTCAGGGTAGGCTGTGGCCATCGTTGGGAATTTTGAGTTTTACAACTTTTGAAATGAAATTTGGGGGAAATCCTTTAAGCCCATGGTTCCCAAACTCTGCACTGCCGCACTTCAGGGCCTCACAACAAAGTCACAGATGTCCCGCAAGAGATGGAGAGGACCGTGGGTTTGAAAGAGGACTAAAACAGAAACTCGCCGTTTCCATGGCCCAGTTCCGAACGGCTCATGGCCCAGTAGTGGGCCCAGGGGTTGGGGATACCTCTACTGACCCCCAGATCCTGTTTGCATTGAGCTTCAGTATTGTATAAATCCCACCAGTGGTGGCTTGATGGTTCGCATTTTTATTAAGTTATAAAGTATTATAAAATACGAAATTCAAAAGTAAATAAGGCAGTGAGGGGGGGAGGGAAAAGGGGGGAAAAAGTGAGGCAAGATAGGGAAAGAAAAAGAAAAAGAAGCATTGACTTCCAACTCTGTCATGCCCTCGTCGGAGTCTGAATCTGAGGGGGAAGATGAACAGCTGACAGACAGCGGGAGAGTGGCTCTGTTGGCTGTGGAGGAAACTGGGGAAGGGCAAAGTCACGCTGGGTAGAGCAGGGGAGAGGTAGAACAAGGGAGGGGGGTTCTGATGAAGACCAAGGCCGACCCCCTAGGGCAGGCAGAGAAGAACGCAGAAGAGAGAACGTGGGTTGTGTGGCTTACGAGGGAGGAAAGGGCCCCGATTCCCTTCACAAGGCACACCTGGGGATGGAGTTTAAAGGAGAGGCAAATGGGAGGGGCGGTTGTCAGGGTCGTGTTAACTGCTTTATCTGAGTTCCTGGCATCCTCCCAACCGGTTTGATTTACTGCCATGCTCTTTCACTTCTGGAACTCCTTATCTTGCTTGCCTTGCCGGATTAATTACTTTATCTTGGATTTATATTTGGAAGTTTTCTGCTTCTAAAGCTTGGACTGGAGTATTTTCAGCCAAAGGCTGTTACAGATTTGTGGGTGAGTTTTTTTTCAAACCGGAGAGTGAAAGGGACGTTGGGGGCCAAGTTGGAGCTAATAAAGAGACTCATACTTATTCTCTGGCTGTGTTGCCTTTGTGCCACGCCCTGGGTCCTCACAGACTCTCTGTTACAGTAGAATAAGGCATTAACAACAAATCACAGCTTTTTGCTTTCCCATAACAGTATGAACCAGTCATTTCTATAAAGATCTGTCAATCTAATCTGCAAAACGCAAAGCCAACGTTTCATTCTTTTCCACCTCAAGCACAAAGTTCAGAAGCGGTTTCCAGTGGTGGCTTATTCAGCATAATGCAACTTTTTTTACGAGAGCTCGGACCAAACAGCCATTTAGCTAGATGGGCATTTTCGGCGAATGCTTCTTCCTGTGTTTGTCCAGCCTCCAAAGTCTGACATTTTTACCTTCTAGGGACCACGCTGGTGGCAACGACAAACTTGTAAAGATGGAGCCTGGGTTACGAGTCTACGGGGGAGATAGCAGGGTTGGAGGCCTCACCCAGAAAGTCTCTCATCTTACAACATTTCAGGTAAAAACAACAACAACAACGGGGGAGGTGGGGGGGAAGGATAGATGGGCCTGGCAGTTTCTGAAACATGCATCCTATTCAGGCTTGAAAACATGTGCCTCTCCTGGGGCTGATGGTTACACTGACCCATTCACAGGTTGTCCTT
The DNA here is from genome assembly GCF_029531705.1 of Pantherophis guttatus. Next base: position 12,151,672 of record NW_026844042.1, on the reverse strand, counting down.
GAGTTACGACCATAATGGAGCCCAAAATTTATGTTGACTTGGTGGGCCAGAGGAATTCATACAAATAAAACAAGAAGATGGGGTTTTGCTTTGCAGCAAGCAAACACTGTGTTTGTTTTTCACAAAAAGAATTTTAAAATAGCCAAGTTGGGTGGTCCCAAGAAGCCTGGTAGGCATGCAAGCTGGTCATGGGTGCCCTTGGTTGCCTCCACCCAAGTCCTGGGGAGGAATGTGGTTGCCAAGGTTCCAACTGACGAACCCAAGCAAGCAAGCACTATTGAGACGATCCGATCTCTGAATGCAAAACTTTATTGAGTGCATCATATTGGCACAGATTGAAAGCAAAACCAACTCTAATTCCCGCAGTTTTCACATAATTAAAAAAAATAGAATCTCCCTCCCCCTTATTAGTGCAGGTCACATTGTCCAACTAGATGGCCAGGTATATTGTTATGGGAACTGTCCAACTGTCTTGGTTGAACATCTGGTTAGATGACCTTGGTTCCCAGGGGCCGATTTCCTGCGGCCTTCCTCCTTGCTATTATTTTGGCAAGCTGAAAAGCGGCAATGGCTGCGACAGCAAAATTGTGCTTTGAAGTTTGCAGTTGTAAACTTTTCAAATCTAGGCGCAAATAGGTACTCCTCGACTTACCACAGTTCATTTAGTGACAGTTCAAAGTTACAACGGCAAGTTTTTACACTTATGACCTTTGCAGCCTCCCCATGGTCACGTGATCAAAATTCAGACGCTGGGCAACTGACTCATATTTATGACGGTCGCAATGTCCCGGGATCACGAGATCCCCTTTTTGCGACCTTCTGACAAGCAAAATCAATGGGGAAGCCAGATTCACTTAACAACTGTGTCACTAACTTAACAATTGGAGTGATTCACTCAACTGTGGCCAGAAAGGTCGTAAAACGAGGCAAAACTCACTTAACCAATGTCTCACAACATAAATTTTGGGCACAGTTGTGATTGCAAATTGGTAAAAACTTGCCCGGAGTTACCAAGGCCTCTGGCCAAATTGATTCTTCAGATAAAATTGAAGAACGGGGCCTTCTTTATCCCTCTGCCTAGAGCAGGGGTGTCAAACTCGATTTCATTGAGGGCCGCATCAGAGTTGTGTTTGACCTCAGAGGGCCATGGGGGCCGTGGTGGGGGGGCTGAGGTGGCCCAAGCGCTCTGCCAGCAAAAACGGGCTTCCGAGGTCCATTTTTGGCCACGACAGCCTCCTGCAGCCCTCTGCCAGTGAAAACGGAGCTCCCCCGAGCTCCATTTTGGCTGGCAGAGGGTTGCAAGAGGCCATCACGGCCGAAAACGGAGCTTGTGAGAGCCGTACGTGGTCCTCCCGAGCTCCATTTTTGCTAGCAGAGACAGGGCTGGACTTTTGCTGTTTCCAGGGCAGCCCTGTGGGCCAGATCCAGCCTCCGGGCCTTGAGTTTGACACCCCTGGCCTAGAGAAAAGTTTTCTGCAACGGAAAATCTTCAACACAGGCTGGCAAATGTGCATCTAGCTCAAGAAATGGGACTGATCTGAGCAACCTGATTCGTAGCACCTCCTGTTCATTGCTCTGCTTCCTTCTACTTCTGCTTTGTCAGCTGAGTGATATCAGAGTCAGAAATGGTGTCAAAGCATCCCTGTCAGTAACCAGGAGATTTCTTCTTCCCCTCAGGTGGGCTCCCTCAACGTGAAATGCCTCTCAACTCCCTGCCACACCTCTGGACACATCTGCTATTTTGTGACCAAGCCAAACAGCTCGGAACCACCTGCGGTGTTCACAGGTACGCTCCAGAACCAGAGCCTTCCAAACAGATTATTATTGTTGTTACAAGCAATATTTCCATAATAGCTTCCTTTCTTCCTGAAAGAAATCAGTGCACAGAACAAGCCCATGTTCAAAAATGCATCAATAATACAACCAGTAAAGGAATCAAACTTTAAAATAAGCTTACTGTGTTTCCCCCAAAATAAAACCCTGTCTTATATTTTTTTGAACCCCGAAATAAGCGCTTGGCCTTTTTTGAGGGGATGTCTTATTATTTTGGGACAGGTGGAGCAAGACGGGGCTCCTCTTGCCGTCTTACCTGATTTCCAGCTCTGTCCCCCTAACCCTAACCAGAGGAAATGGCAGGGACCAGCTGTGCATGCTGTTAAATATTTTTAGGGAGGGCTTATTTTCAGGGGGTGGCACATGCGCTCAAAAGCCTGATTGGGCTTGTTATCAGGGGATGTCTTTATTTGCAGGGAAACGGTACTTAAAACAGAAAATCAAGTTGAAGGCAATCTAAAGACTGTCTTCTCTCAAAGAAATTAGGACTAGTTCAGGGGTCAGCAACCATAAACATCCAAAGAGCCATTTGGACCTGTTTGCCACAGAAAAGAAAACACCAGGAGCCACAAAACCCTTTTGACATCTAAAATGAAGATAATGATGCATATATTGTTTTTTACCTTTATCCTATGTATAAAAAAACTATAGTGTGTTGCATTTATGTAATCAATGAACTGCTACAGAGAAAACAAATTTTTATTTCTGCATGCAACAAAAACTTTTTGAACTCATTTTGGTGGTTGTGACGCATGTTTTGAGCGACAGGGAGCCGAAGCAGAGGGATGAAAGAGCCACATGCGGCTCCAGAGCCACGGGTTACAAACCCCTGGACTAGTTCTTGCCTAGCATCGTAGTCGGTTTCTATTTTTTGAACCTTGTCTCTCTTCTAGGCGACACCTTGTTTGTGGCTGGCTGTGGAAAGTTCTTTGAAGGAACGCCAGAAGAAATGTACAGAGCTTTGATTGAGGTCTTGGGGCGCCTCCCTCCTGAAACGGTATTTTTGTATAAATACAAATGTGGGTGGCCCCCCCCCACAAAGACAGTGAGCTAGATGTATCTTCTTCTTCTAGTGCCCTATCCATCATCGGACATTGGTGATCATGTTGGCGATCCTATTTTTATCAACAGCCACGAAAAAATGCTGCTGAGTTTTATCCAAACCGGTCCCTTAGATTTAAATGATGTTCTTCTTCTGCCTGGACCTCGTTTGCCTTCAGTCTTTCCTTGGAGAATTAAGTGAAGGATGCTGTATTTTTCTGGGTGTCTCATCACATGTCCAAAATATTCTAACTTTTGCTTTTTAATGGCTTTGATGATTTCCCTTGGCTTTCCCAGGCAGCTTATCACCACCTCATTTCTGATTTTGTCAACATACGTAACAGCTGGATTTATACAGCATTCTAAAACCTGGACTAGCAAAACAGAGTTTTCTACCAGTCCCAATCGTACAAGGCCAAATGTATCCCTCCCTGGCCTCCTAAGACCTCCCACCCTGTTTTAAGCAATTGAGGCAAATAACATTGTCAAATCTATAAAGATCTGTCATTAATTTGCAATTGTTAAAATAATATTTTGGAAAGCATCTGGTGAAGCATCAGACCTGCAGTTTGGTGCCTTCTAATGTTCTCTTTTTCTGCTTCTTTTGCTTGCTAGAAAGTCTACTGTGGCCACGAATATACCATCAACAACTTAAAGTTTGCCCGGCATGTGGAACCAAATAATGCTGCCATCCAACGAAAGCTATCATGGGCAAAGGTAAGATAGTTTGCACTTTCCTTCCTTGGGGGAAAAAAAAGGACTGGTTCCTAAGAGGTTTTGGCTTGCTCTCTTTGGCTGTAGGAAAGTCCCATTTGAATTTCCCCAATGCATTAATGTAGCAGTTGAGAGTAGAAATGGAGCTCTCGCCTCACAATCAGGAGGCTGTGAGTTCAATCCTAGGTAGAGGCAGATAATTCTCTCTCTGGGCACGATGAGAATAGGTCTGCTGAATATAACTCCGCGTTGGCAACAGGGAGGGCCAGTAAACACTCAGTTCCCTTCAGTTGCCCAGACTCCACCCTGCAAGGGATTATGGCAGTGGTGAAATGTAAAATTTGTTACTACCGGTTCTGTGGGCGTGGCTTGGGGGGGGGGAATATGACTGAGTGGGCTTGGCAAGCTTTTTTTTTTTCTTTCTTTTAAAACCATTTCTTCTACAACCTCTTCCAGCTGACTTGCCTGATCGGCAAAGGCTTTTTTTTTTACTTTTAAAGTAAAAAGTAAAGTTTTTACTTTTTTTCGGCCAAAGAGGTTGTAGAAAAAATGCTTTTAAAAATAAAAGAAAAAGCCTCTGATGATTGCGCGGCTCAGCTGGGCATGGGGGCGGGCAGGGATTTTTGCTACCGGTTCTCCGAACCACCCGCCGCCATCACTACCGGATCGAGTGATCTGGTCCGAACCGGGAGCATTTCACCCCTGGATTATGGGGTCATTAAAAGGAGATGGTGATGATGGTGATGATGATGATTAATGTAGCAGTTGACCATCGCAGCCCTCTGACTGGCCTTCTTGTCATGGTTTTTCCGGATTTGTTTAGGGCCCTGGCAGAAATGTCTGGTCCTTCTGCTGGGAAGGGAAAAAATGTTAATGCCCACAACCGGTGCAGCAGGTTATCTCTGATGCAGTTGCACAGTAGGTGTGTCCTTCAAGGATCCGTCTGTCTGTTGGGAGTTTTCTCCAGCTCTTCCCTTCTTTTTTTGTAGGCCAAATATGATGGAGGGGAGGCAACCATCCCATCCACCATCGGCGAAGAATTCACATACAACCCGTTCATGAGAGTGAGGTAATTTCCCTGTGGTGGGATGGTGGTGGAGAGACCGCTGTTTCACCAACTGGTTTGAAAAAAAGGAAGCTGCCCCCTGACACTCAACATCGGGTCATAAACCAATGATCCCTACTATAAAGTTTCCGAAAGATGCCCAAACTAATTCATGAGCCACGAGCCAAACTTCAAAAGAAATACAGTCATTTATTAGGAGCACCATTTCAGCAATATTCCGATGCAGTTAGAACTGCACGTCCCACGTAGATTTACGTTCCCCTATAAACCTGTCTCTCCCCTCCTCCCTGGCCGTGTCATAAATCACATTCTCCAATTAACCACTTTGGCTGGCTGTGAAACCCAGCACTCCTACTGATTGCTGTGGAATGTAGTTTCAGTTAGGGAAATCAGCTCCATCAGTTCTCCCTCCCTCCTGGTCATGGCAACTTGAAAGCTTTGCAAGTTGACATTCGGCTCCCCTCACTTCCCGAGAGCGACCTGCGCAAAGCAAAACAATTTGAGTACAGATGTAGAGTTTAGGGACGCGACCCCCGCCCCCCCAGCTAGCAGATAGAGCATAGTTCTTTTATTTCAGCCTCAAATATAGGAAAACTGTTTTGAAAAATGTTAATAACCAATACAAACAATAAATCCAGTGGATATAAAAAGCCTACACACACACATACACACATACACATACGTTAAAAGTGTCAGGTTTTTGAGATGTAAAATAATCAGAGATAAACCATTCCAGAATTCCATCCACCTTTAACATAATGTATAATTATATTATACATTATATTATATAATGTATAATATGTACCATTCAAATGAAAAACAAACTCAACTCTTCTAGGGGGTTAAAAAAATAACAATAATAATCTTTCAATGATATGGTGGCCTAAAGCTCCACATCTCGTAATAAATAGGGATGCAGCTGTGTTCAGAATTAACCAAACACGTTCAAACTCGTGGAGTCCTCGACGTACGACCACAATGGAGGCCAAAATTTCAATTGCTAAGTGAGACATGTATCGAGTTGTGCCTCATTTTACAACCTTTCCGGCCACAGTTGTTAAGTTGATAAGTTAGTAACCCCGGCTGTTAAATGAATCTGTCTTCCCCCATCAACTTTGCTTGTCAGAAGATCAACAAAGGGTGATCCCATGACCTTGGGATACAGCAACTGTCATATATGTGAGTCAGCTGTCACGCATCCGAATGTAAATCACGTGACCATGGAGATTCTACAACGGTCATTAAGTGTGAAAAGTGATCATAAATCACTTGTTACAGTGCCGTTGTAACTTCAAACAGACTGTTGTAAGTCGAGAACTACTGTTCCATCAAGACGTTTTATCTCTTAAAGCAGTGTTTCTCAACCAGTGTTTCTCAGCGCTGGCTGGGGGATTCTGGGAGTTGAAGTCCACCCATCTTCAAGCTTCCAAGGTTGAGAAACACTGTCTTAAAGAGACCACATAGATCAGTGATGGCGAGCCTTTTCGGCACCGAGTGCTCAAACCGGAACATGCGTGCATGCGTGCACCAGCCAGCTGGTCTTCGGGTTTCTGGCACGCGCATACACGCCAGCCAGCTGGTCTTTATGGGCACTGGAGTGCCGGAAAATAGCTCAAAAAACAGTCCAGAAACAGGCCATTTTCAGGCTGTTTTCCAGGCCGTTTTCAGGCCGTTTTCTGGGCTGTTTTTTGGGCCATTTTGGACGGCCTCAAAACAGCCCAAAAAACAGCCTGAAAATGGCCTGAAAAACAGCCCAAAAATGGCCTGAACATAGTCCATAAGACAGCCGGATAAATGGCCTGTTTTTTTGGCCATTTTTTTGGCCGTTTTCAGGCTGTTTTCTGGTGCTCCGGTGCCCGCGAAGATCAGTTGGGGCGCAGAAACCAGAAGAGCAGCTGGCAATGGCACGTGTGCCCACAGAGAGGACTCTTGTATGCCACCTTTGGCACGCGTGCCATAGGTTCGCCATCACGGACAGAGAGGGATCTCCTACAGAGAAATGCCCACAATTTAGTCCTTCTGGTCTCGTAGTGGTGCACCCATCACCCCTGGAACCGAGTCAACCCCTTCCTTCCTTTTTTTAAATATATGTTTTATTTGTAGTTTCCCCCCTTCTTCCTGATCATCCATCCCCCTCTTCTCTTCCCACCTTTCCCAGCATTTCCCAGTAAGGAAGTTACTCTTCTGTGTTTTATTACAGTGTTTCTCAACCTCAGCAACGTTTAAGATGAGTTGTTCTGATCCAGCTCCCCAAACACGACAAACCTCCTGTAGTTGAAGCAATGATTCCTTTATTAGGAGCAAAAGTTTCTCTCTCAACGCAGGCCAACAAGTCCAACCGGCCAGAAGGCCCCCTGCCTTTATCCCCAGAGCTAGGGTGGGACTTTTCTAGCAGCGGTGGCTCTTCCGTCTCGAGGACCGGCCCATAGATTTCCACTGCTCTCCTCTCCTCTGCCTTCTGCACATCTGCGCGTCAGGCACCGGGCCCATCTGTTCCTCCTCTTCCTCATCAGCCGCCTCCAGAGCTGGGGGCTGTTGATTCTCCATCTGAGGGCTGACAGACGGCCCTCCGCCTCTGTCTCTCTCTCTCTGCCAGCTCCATTCCCTCTTCCCCCTCGGAGCTCCCAGGTTGCCTTGATGCTGACCCTGACTCCCATGCCTCCTCCTCCTTCTCTGATTCGGCTGCTGGAGGGGCCGGTGGCCAACAGTCCACAACACATGTGGACTTAAATTCCCAGAATTCCCCAGCCAGCTACCGGTACACAGCTGGGGAATTCTGGGAGTTGAAGTCCACACATCTTAAAAACTGCTGATGTTGAGAAAAGCTGTTCTATTACATCAATAAAGATAAGTTAAGTGTTTGCTGAATCAAGTACCTCACAGCATTTTGCTGTCCTGTGGGGCTAGGGACCCAACCCAGAAAGGAATAAGAAGCATCCCCTGGCTTATGAATTGCTGTAGCCTCCCCTGCCCACTGGACCTGGGGGGATTCTGGTAATTAATCAGTCCAACCCATGGAGGCTGCCAAGTTAGGGAAGAGTTCTTGAATATGCTGAAAAACCTCTTTTAACTCCCAGGTTCCCCTAATGGAGAGGTCAGCAACCTGCGGCTCTGGAGCCGCATGTGGCTCTTTCATCCCTCTGCTGTGGCTCCTTGCCGCTGGTCGGCTCCACAATTGATAGGGCTTTCAGTTAGGACAGGGAGAGGAAAAAGGACGCTGCGCTAGGAGGAGACTCTATGGTGGGGGAACAAGACTTCCGGTCGGCTCCAGAATTGAAGAGGGGGGCTTCCGGTTAGGACCTTTGTGGCTCTTTGAGTATTTAAGGTTGCCGACCCCTGCCCTAATGAGTCTTTTTTTCTTTCTGGACAGAGAAGCAACAGTGCAGCATCATGTCCGGGAAACGGATCCTGTTCGGACCATGGGAGCTATCCGCAAAGAGAAGGACAGCTTTAAAGTGCCGAAAGATTAAACGAACCAGATCCCCTGCTGCTTTTCTTTTCTCCTTTTCTTTTTTTTTCTGTTATTCAGTTCAGGAAATTGGTGTTTTCATTGTTGCGTTTTAAATTGAGTTCATTCGCATTATGGAATTCAGTAGGGGGAGGTGGAAAAAAAAAGAAAAGTCACCAAAGCACTTTGCCGTTTAAAGAAAAAAAAATTAATTATTCTTGTGCCCTTGGGACTCAGCTGATTATTATTATTATTTGTATTATTATTATTATTATTTTTAGCGTGATGCACGGAAGTGGTATGGATGTCTCTGCGGGGAGCAGAGGATTCTGTGGGTTTTTGTCACGGACACATCTTGTTTGCCCCATTGGCTTTCTGGGAAGGCGACTTGGGACCTTCTCTGCCTCTTGAGTCAAAATGCACATTTGAAAGGCTCTGCGATTTCCCTTAAAACTTCAAAACGAACCTTTCCAACCTGCCAAAGAGAGTTTTCTGCTGTTCTTAAACGCTCCTTTCATCTAAACCAGAGGTCTTCAAACTTGGCAGCTTTAAGACTTGTGGACTTCAACTCCCAGAATTCTCCAGCCAGCTGTGCTGGCTGGAGAATTCTGAGAGTTGAAGTCCACAAGTCTTAAAGCTGCCAAGTTTGGGGACCCCTGATCTAAACATTTGCAATCCGCATATGCTCTTTCGCACGTGAGCAACGCCCGTTCCCCTGAGCGCATGTGCCCGTCTCTCAGGAAACTAAAGCAGCGGGCTGGGAAAGCCAAGGAGGAGAGGCGGCGTTACAGGAGAAAGTAAATAGAGGCATTTGTATATCTTTAAATAGGAAAATGGTTATTGTTTTAACAGCACAGCACTTTAAAAAGGAAAAAACAAAACAAAAAAAAACAAATCTTAAAATCTATTTTAACCGGTCGTGGCTTCAACTAGAAGTGATTAGCAACTTCGTTAAATATCCTCGGCGCTCTGGAAAAACTCTGAATTTTCAGAGAGATTCCTTTGCATGCCGGGGAAGTAGTGACAGTAGAAAAATGGGCATGTTCTTTCTTTCTTTTTGCTTTATTTAAGCCGCCACGGCAGAGCTGCACTTGCAAAGCCTTCGTTGTAGACCGCCTCCTTCTTAAGCTTGAATTGTCATTTCCCGTTGATTCAGCTAATGTACATGTAAATAAATATTCTATCTAATAAATATTACTTTAAGAGATTAAGACCGTCATTGAAAACCGTCATTACCAAAGGAAAGATAAGTCTGTCCAATGTCAAATTCTCAGGATGCCTTGTTAAAAATGTCATTTCCTCTGCACTGAACGTTACAATGCGACTTCCCTTGAGTTTGCATTGGCTGTGAACAAAAAGGTGATTTGGGTTTTTTTCCTCCAACCTCCTCCAAAACTTCAAGATGTTTTACAGATGGAACAGATCTTTTTTTCCTGAACTTTTTCTAACCCTTCGTGAAATTACCGGAGTGACTTGTACTAAATAACAACAAAGGAGCACCTCTTTTAACTTTGGAAAATGAAAACAATCTTAGGGCATCGCTAGGAGTTTTCACAATAGTGTTGGTTTTGAAAGCTAAGTTGGGTTGAGAAGGTGTACGATCCTATTCTATAATACATGGACAGAAGATATACATGCATCCAGTTTTGGTCACCACAATGTAAAAAAGATGTTGAGACTAGAAAGAGTGCAGAGAAAAGCAACAAAGATGATTAGGGGACTGGAGGCTAAAATAGATGAAGAACGGTTGCAGGAACTGGATATGTCTATTTTGATGAAAAGAAGGACTAGGGGAGACGTAATAGCAGTCTTCCAATATCTCAGGGGCTGCCCCAAAGAAGAGAGAGTCAAGCTATTCTCCAAAGCACCTGAGGGCAGGACAAGAAGCAATGGGTGGAAACTAATCAAGGAGAGAAGCACCTTAGGAGAAATTTCCTGACAGTCAGAACAATTAACCTCCAGAAGTTGTAAATGCTGGAAGTTTTAAAGAAGAGATTGGATAACCATTTTTCTGAAGTGATGTAGGGTTTCCTGCCTAAGCAGGGGGTTGGACTAGAAGACCTCCAAGGTCCCTTCCAAATCTGTTATTCTATTCTATTCTATTCTATTCTATTCTTATTCTATTCTATTCTATTCATCACCAGAAAACCAAGCTTGAGAAGTAAAAAAAATATATATCTCAGAAGAAAGCAGCGGTCAGCTATCTCCACGTGATTGCCAAAACTACCTGAAACAAGGACGTGAACTGAGACTCTACAAAGAGTGCAGAGAAAAGCAACAAAGAAAGGATTTGCAGGATAAATCATACGAGGAACAGTTAAGCAAAGGATGTCTAGCCTGAAGAGGCTATATGAAGAGGATTAGGGATGACATATGATAGCTGTCTTCCAGTACTTGAGGGGCAATCACAGAGAAGGTTAACCAGCACTTGAGGCCAAAGAAGAGAGATCCAACTTAGAACTAAGGAGAAATTTCCTGACAGATTGAATAATTTGATCGAATAATGTTGAGACTCTAGAAAGAATGCAGAGAAGAGCAACCAGGATGATTAGGGGACTGGAGGCTAAAATATACGATGAACGGTTGCAGGAACTGGGCATGGCTAATCTAGCGAAGAGAAGGACCAGGGGAGACATGATAGCAGTGTTTCAATATTTGAGGGGCTGCCAAAGAGAGGAGGAGGGTCAACCTGTCTTCCAAGGCACCCAAAGGCCAGACAAGGAATCATGGATGGAAACTGAACAAGGAGAGATTCAACCTGGAAATAAGGAGGAATTTCTTGACAGTGAGAACAATCAACCAATGGAACAGTTGTTGCCTTCAGAAGTTGTGGGAGCTTCATCCCTCAAGGCTTTGAAGAAGAGATTAGACTGCCATCTGTCAGAAATGGTGTAGGGTCTCCTGCTTGGGAGGGGGGTTGGACTAGATGACCTACAAGGTCCCTTCCAACTCTGTTAATCTGTTAATCTATTCATTCATCAGTGGAACAGCCTGCCTCAAGAATTTGTGGATGCTCTGACATGGAAAGTTTTTAAGAAGAGAGTGGACAAGCATTTGGCCAGGATGGAATAAGGTTTCCTGCTTTGGTTGGGCAGGAGATTGGATTAGAAGACCACCAAGGTCCCTTCCAGCCCTCAGGTTTTATGAAACCGCCAAATCTTGTGTTTTTTTTGTTTTTTTTTAGAGGGCAAATTTTGGCTGGTCTCCAAAAGCTCAGCAGGATGCCTACTAGTTTACTTTGGGGTGGAAAACCACCAGGGAATATCAGAGTGGTTACCCCTAGGATAACAAAGAGTCGGAAGGGACCTTGGAGGTCTTCTAGTCCAACCCCCTGCTCAAGCAGGAGACCCTATACAACTCCATAATAAAGTTTGGACCCCTAGAAACCAAGAGGGTGGATGAGCGTTGTCAATTGTTTCTTTTATAGTTGGAAAATCAAAGACGTTTTCAGGAAGAGTCGAGCACTCTGGGCAGGCAGGGATGCTGTCTTGAAAATAGGGATGTGATGCAGTGACCCAGATATGAAGGCCAGAGGGCAGCCCAGTCACTTCCCACAGAGACAGCAGCTTCTTTTAACAGAAAGCATTCTAAATGACTGAAACTAGAATAGCAAGAGTTGGAAGGGATCTTGGAGGTTAAAATAGAATAAAATTAGAATTATTAGAATAGAATAGAAATAGAATTAATAGAAATAGGAATAATGGGAATAGAATAGAAATAGAATAGAAAGAATAGAAATAGAAAGAATAGGAATAGGAATAATAGAAATAGAATAGAATAGAAATAGAAATAATAGGAATAGGAATAATGGGAATAGAATAGAATAGAATATTGGAAGGGACCTTGGACGCCTGAATAGAATAGAATGCAGAACAAGAATAGAAGAGTTGGAAGGGACCCTAGAGGTCCTCTAGTCCAACCCGCCCTGCTCAAGCAGGAAACCCCATAGCAGCGTTCCCCATTCTTTTCCAGTTTGCCGTTCCCGCCCGCGGCTCTTCCGATCCGGCATCCCTCCTCTTCTGCGTAGAAGCGGCGCTCTGCGCATGCCCGGAGGCAAGAAGGAGGGAGGGAAGGAGGGAGGGAGGGGGCGGCGGCGGCGGTTCCACCCAGCCTCCCGGAAGGCGGGGCTTTTCGTTGGCTGCGGCGGCTCGCCAGGTAAGGGGAGGGTTGAGGGGAAGGGCTGCGGGTCGGGGTGCGTGTGTGTCAAACAAAGCTTCTTGGGGAGTGGGGGGGGGGGGGGGGGGGGGCAGCCTTGCCTCCAAAGGTGGCTATGGTTAGGTTTTAAACTCGCACCCAGCTTCTTCTAGACCAGGGATCTCCAACCTTGGCCACTTTAAGACCTGTGGACTTCAACTCCCAGAATTCCTCAGCCAGCTTTGTTGGCTGAGGAATTCTGGGAGTTGAAGTCCACAAGTCTTAAAGTGGCCAAGGTTGGAGACCCCTGCTATAGAGTGTAGGGCTTCCTACTTGAGCAGGGGGTTGGACTAGAATAGAAGACCTCCAAGATCACTTCCAGCCCTATGAGTCTATGATGGCTATAGAGTGTAGGGCTTCCTACTTGAGCAGGGGGTTGGACTAGAAGACCTCCAAGATCACTTCCAGCCCTATGAGTCTATGATGTTATGAAATGGCTATAGAGTGTAGGGCTTCCTGCTTGAGCAGGGGGTTGGACTAGAAGACCTCCAAGATCCCTTCCAGTCCTATGACTCTATGATGTTATGAAATGGCTATGTGTAGGGCTTCCTGCTTGAGCAGGGGGTTGGACTAGAAGACCTCCAAGGTCCCTTCCAGCCTATGAGTCTATGATGTTATGAAATGGCTATAGAGTGTAGGGCTTCCTACTTGAGCAGGGGGGCTGGACTAGAAGTCCTGCAAGCTCCCTTCCAACCCTGTTTGTCTATGTTCTACTATTCTATGTCATCAGGAGCTTTGCTGGATGAGGAACTCTGGGAGTTGAAGTCCACAAGTCATAAAGTTGCCAAGGTTGAAGACCCCCGCTCTAGACTAGAGCGGTGCTTGGCCACTTTAAGATGGGCGGACTTCAACTCCCAGGATGGCCCCAGCCCCGTGCCTCAGCTGAGGAATTCTGGGAGTTGAAGTCTGCCCATCTCAAAAGTGGCCGAGATAGAGAAACACTGGACTGGATGAAGCTTGGTCCGGTATCGAGAGGGTGGCTGGCTGGCAGAGCCCCGATTTCAGCTTCTTGGGGGGAAATCATCCCCCTTGCTGGTTTCCTCCTGCCAAAGGTCCTTGGGAGGGGCCCTTGGGCAGCCTTCCCCAGCTGGAATCAATTCAATTCAGCTGGAAGGGATCTTGGAGGTCATCTAGTCCAACCCCCTGCTGGAGCAGGAGGTGACCCTATACAATCTTAGACAGGTGATTGTCCAGCTTTTTCTTAAAAATACCCAGTGCCCATGATTTCTGGAGACAAGCTGTCCTGCTGGTTAATTGTCCTCACTGTTAGGAAGCTTCTCCTTAATTCCAGGTTGTTTCTATCCTTGATTAATTTCCATCCATTGTTTCTTGTCTTGCTCTCTGGTGCTTTGGAGAATAAGTTGCCCCCCCCCTCTTCTTTGTGGCAGCCCTCCAAATATAAGAAGACTGCTATCATGTCACCCTTAGTCCAGTGGTGAAATGCATTTTTTTTTACTACCGGTTCTGTGGGTGTGGCTTGGTGGGGGTGGCTTGGTGGGCATGGCAGCGGAAGGATACTGCAAAATCTCCATTCCCTCCCCACTCCAGGGGAAGGATATTGCAAAATCCCCATTCCCACCCCACTTGGGGGCCAGCCAGAGGTGGTATTTGCCGGTTCTCCAAACTACTCAAAATTTCTGCTATTGGTTCTCCAGAACCTGTCAGAACCTGCTGAATAGCACCCCTGCCCTAGTCCTTCTTTTCTCTAGATTAGACAAACCAATTACTGCAAATGTTCTTCATATGTTTTAGCCTCCAGCCCTCTATTCATCTGTGTTGCTATTTGCTGCACTCTCTCCAAAATCCCAACATTGTTTTATAATAGGGTGACCAAAACTGGATGAAGCATTCCAAGTGTAGTTTTACTAAGGTCTCATCTGAAATCCTTCCTAGTTCAAGACTGAATCCTTCCACTAATTAATTGTCCTCACTGTCAGGAAGTTTTTCCTTAATTCCAGGTTGCTTCTCCCTTTGGTTAGTTTCCATCCATTATTTCTTGTCCTGCCTTCTGATGCTTTGGGAAATAAGTTGACCCCCTCTTCTTTGTGGCAGCCCCTCCAATACTGAGGTACTGCTATCATGTCTCCCCTAGTCCTTCTTTTCATTAAATTAGACATAACCAATTCCTGCAACCGTTTTTCATATGTTTTAGCCTCCAGGCCCCTAATCAACTTTGTTGCTCTTTATAAATTATCTTCTTATAAAAGCTTTACTTGTGTTTCGTTTTGTTCCTTCGTGTGCACTTTTATTTAGATTATTCTTTAAAAATTTCAGTTTTTTTTATAGTCTTTGATTACTGATTCTTTTTGTAATAGAGTCCCATTTAACCTCCATCCGTAAATTCTGCTTTCTCAAATGTCAAAGACACTGGATTAAAGTGTGAGATCATGTTTGGTAGTATCTTAGTTTTTACTAATACACATGGCTAATTTCTTAGAAATCCAAAATGTATCTATTCTTGAAAAGGATCTGTGTCTTTCAGATAAGTATGTATGTTCTTTAGTATTTCCATTTACATGTCTCCATATATCTTTGAGCTCAGAGTTCTCCATCATTTCAAAACATACTTTTTTATATAAAAGTTTTTTTATTTTTTAAGACAAACAAACATACATCAATCATCCCTCCCCTGTGACATCTCGGTGTTGACTTCTTCAGTTCTTTTTATTTTTCTTGTTCCAACAGTTTCTTCTATCTTAATCGTCATCCAAACCGCTATAAAAGTTCATTGCATCTTCTTGCCATCAAATTTTTACACATAGTTATAAAATTAATCATTTATATCTCTTTTCCAACCAACAATAGAAATAATTCCATCTTCTAAAGTATTCTGATTCTTCCCTATCTTTAATCAACAAAGTTAATTGGTTCATTTCTGCACAATCTAAAATCTTTTTTATTACTTCATCTTCCAAAGGTATTTTCTCTTAATTTCCAATTTTGAGCATAAACAATTCTTGCAGCTGTTATTATGTGTATAATCAAATAAATATATCCCTTTTTAATTTTGTCGGGTAGGATACCCAGTATTAACAACTCTGAATTCAATACGTAATTGTGTCATTTCTTCCAGCCAGGTTTTAATTTTATTCCAATAGTTTTTTGCTTCAGGGCATGTCCACCACATATGATAATAGGATCCTGGTAGTTGGTGACAAATTTCCAACATTTCGCTGATTTATCTTTAAACATTTTTGCTAACTTCTCCGGTAGCATATGCCATCTATAAAACGTTTTATATTGGTTTTCCTTATATGCAGTGGACATCGTTAATTTATTAACGATGTTAATTTAACAACTTTCCCATAGTTGTTGCCATTTTTCAAGATCAATTGAATGTCCAAAATTTCTTCCCCAAGCTATCATTGTTTCTTTTACCTGTTCCTCCTCCAATTCGATATATAGCAAAAAATTATAAAAACTTTTTATTAAATTTTATTTATTTATTTATTTATTTATTTATTTATTTATTTATTTATTTATTTATTGGTTCAATTTATATGCCGCCCTTCTCCGGAGACTCAGGGCGGTTTACAATGTATTAAGCAATAGCCTTCATATTTTTCTATATACCTGCTTAGTAGGGCTTTTCGGGCCCCCCAAGCGGTGTTCTTTTTTATACAAAGTCAGTTTATTGCCCCCACAATCCGGGTCCTCATTTTTCTTCGTTCCTGTGAGTATCCTATCCAATTCAATCTTTTCCAAATAAAAACCATGTAACTTGGCGTCTTTTTCATATCTTCATATTTCAAAACATACTTTTGATGGTTTATTTTGCAGCTTACCCCTAGTCCTTTTCTCTAGACTGGCCATACCCAAATCCTGCAACCGTTCTTCCTATGTTTTAGTCTCCAGGCCCTTAAGCGTCTTAGCTGCTCTTCTTTGCACTTTTCCCAACGCCTCAACATCTTTGATGACTGACACTGAATGCAGTATTCCAAGTGGAGCCTTACTAAAGTTTTATATCCATTGGGCCTGGTTCCTCAGAAGCCCTGGTCAGTAGTGGGTCTAACGTGTTTCTGCTGGTTCCTTCCTGTGTTGAGAAGATGAGGTGCTGCTTCAGCTTTCATTTGTAATTCTTTCTTTCAACCGATAACGTTTCCTTCTTCCTCATCAGCTGAACCATAGCAGTGGTTTCCGGCTGGAATTCTTCTGCTGTAAAACTATTGAAAAAATATATATATATATATTTTCTTCAGGTAAGAAGAGAAACCTACCTTTGCCCAATGGCAGACACAAAACCCATTTTCACTTTTGCCGTGTAAAGCAAACACCTGAGGGGTTTTTTTCCCCCTTAATCTCCATCCCAGGGTCTTGCAATAGGATCTTGCCAAAATTGTTAGGGACATTGAACTCCTTTCACAAACTATTCCCCAATTGCTTGTTCAGTGAGTAAAACTGAAGGAAGGTCTTGTGCAGGGGTCAGCAACCTGCGGCTCTGGAGCCGCATGTGGCTCTTTCACCCTTCTGCTGCGGCTCCCTGTCACTCAAAATATGTGTCACAACCGCCAATGTGTGACACCCGCCAGCACACGATTTATTGAGCTTTTCAACCCCTGGTAGGCCAACCATGGATAAATCCAAGAAAAGAAAAAAGTTTCAGAAGAAAACAGAACGTTTAATTCAACTATATAGGCTAGTTTTGTGGCCGCTCAAGAAATAGTCAGGCACCGGAAGGGTTTTGTGGCTCCCGGTGTTTTCTTTTCTGTGGGAAGAAGAGGGTCCAAATGGCTCTTTGAGGGTTTAGGGTTGCACACCCCTGGTCTTGTGTAACCACTACACTGAATATTTATTTATTTATTTATTTATTACATGTATTTATATGCCGCCATTCTCCCGAAGGACTCAGGGTGGTGAACATAAGTTAAGAAACAAGTACAATAAAATCATAATTTAATCCAAATAATTAATTAATAGTAAATAATAAAACCCGGAATCAGAGTCAGCCTATTTGTTTGAAAAGCCAAGTCTTCAAGTCCAGTGGATCTAAAAGTATTCTATGTTTGAGTGGTGTGGTGGCCTAGAGGTGTAGCTCTCGCCTCACAATCAGGAGGCTGTGAGTTCAATCCTAGGTAGAGGCAGATATTTCTCTCTCTGGGCAGAATGAGAATACATCTGCTGCGAACTCCGCATTGGTGACAGGAAGGGCATCCGGCCAGTAAACATTCAGTTCCATTAAGTTGCCCCAACACAAGGGATTATGGGGTCATTAAAAGACAAACAAACAAACAAACAAATAAATCTAAAAGTATTCTATGTTTCTAGCCCTTGTGGCTGCATAATACAAGAATTTGAAAGGGATTTCCAGATATTAAGAACAACAAAGGAAAAGCTTTAGGGAAGAAAAACCTGGAATAAATTAGAACATGTTGCTGAAACTACAACGTGTATGGAAGATAATTAAAATAGACAAGGGGGTTTGGGATTGCTTTTAATGAATGTGGTTTTCCTTTGGGCAGTTTTGCTTCCATGATCCTTGAATCCCTGGAGCATGAAGGTCAAAGTGATTTCAATTTTGGAAGACAATTACATGTACCTGATCATTGAAGAAACCACCAGAGAGGCCATTGCAGTGGATGCTGCTGTTTCCAAGCGGGTAAATGGGATCATAACGGGGGAAGCATGGGGAGGGGGGTCGTGCGTGTACATGCCCACACCCATAATTCTATGCACCCTGCCCCACGCATGCGTGTGCGACCCCCCCCCAACGCTCCTGGCAAGTGATGGCACGGTGGGCCCAGTAGGCCTGTTTTCTGCTCTCCCCAGGCTCCAGAGCCTCTCTAGGAGCCTGGGGAGGGCAAAAACAGTCTTCCCCACTCCCCTGGAAGCCCTTCGGAGGCTGGAAATGGCCTGTTTGCCAACTTCCAGATGGCAAATGGGCTGTTTCCGGCCTCGGAGGGCCTCCGGGGGGTTGGGGTGGGGAAGGCCGTTTTCGCCTTCCTCAGGCTCCTAGAAAGGCTCTGGAGCCTGGGGAGAGAGAAAAATGGGCCTTCTCCACACACACACTCTCCCAAGGCCCTCCGGAGGCAGGAACCAGCCTATTTCCCTACTTCCGGTGGGCCCAGAAGGCCCAGAAATCAGCTGGCTGGCACGCACATGCGCACCGGAGCTGAGCTCACATGCCCATCGATATGGCTATGCATACCAAAGGTTCACCATCACGGCCTTAGGGCATTGGGTGGGTGGGGGGAGTGGGGGGGGTGGAGAGTGGAAAAGGTTGGCAGGCTGTTGTAACTTTGAACAGTTACTAAATGAACAGTTGTAAGTCAAAGATTTACCTGTACTGCATTCTAACTATCGTGTCACCATGGCTCATAAGTAATAAATTTAAGGACTTTAAAAAAAATTTGCACTATGCTCTTTGTGGGTGTTTTTTTTCTTCCTCCCTTAGCTCCTAGAGATCATCCGAAGGGAAGACATTCTTCTAAAAGCCATTCTGACCACCCACCACCATTGGTAAGTATCCGGCCGGGCTCTTGCACTGGTTCTTTGGGAGAAGAGAACAGCTTTTCTCCCTCTGCAGGTTCAAGATGGGCTGAATTGGTGAGGCACCAACAAAACAACTGCAGCCTCCCTTCAAGTCGAAGGGGAGATCGCCTTCCGTGCGGATTTTTTCCCCCAGTAGAATAGAATAGAACTGGAAGGGACCTTGGAGGTCTTCTAGTCCACCCCCATGCTCAAGCAGGAGAACATATACCAGTGATGGCTAACCTTTTTGCCGTCACATGCCAAAAGCGTGGGGAGCGTGGTGTGTGTGTGTCATGCATGCACGTGCCCACACACTCATAATTCAATGTGCTCCGCCCTGACACGCATGCATGCATGACCCCCCCGCGCCCCCGCTTTTGGCACATGATGGCACAGTGGGCCAGGTAGGCCCGTTCTTTGCCTTCCCCAGACTCCAGAAGCTTTCTTGGAGCCTGGGGAGGGCGAAAACAGCCTTCCCCGCCCCCCTGGAGGCCCTCCGGAGGCTAGAAATGGCCCATTCCTGACTTCTGGTGGGACCGGAAGGCCCAAAAATCAGCTGGCTGGCATGCACATGTGCACTGGAGCTGAGCTAGGGCAATGCTCGCGTGCCCACAGATATGGCTCCGCTTGCCACCTAATCACGGACCTATACTATTTCCGCTAAGTGACTGTCCAGTCTCTTCTTAAAATCCTCCCTTGATGGAGCGCCCACGATTTCTGAAGGCAACTTCTGTTCCACCGGTTAATTGTCCTCACTGTTAGAAAGTTTCTCTCTTTGGTTAATTTCCATCCATTGTTTCTTGTCTTGCCTACTGGTCCTTTGGAGAATAAGTTGACACGCCCCCCCCTTCTTTGTGGCAGCCCCTCAAATATTGAAATACTGCTATCACGTCACCCCTGGTCCTTCTTTTCTCTAGATTAGACAAACCCAATTCCTGCAAATGTTCTTCATATGTTTTAGCCTCCAGCCCTCTATTCATCTGTGTTGCTATTTGCTGCAGTCTCTCCAGAGTCCCAACATTGTTTTATAATAGGGTGACCAAAACTGGATGAAGCATTCCAAGTGTGGTCTTACTAAGGTCTCATCTGAAATCCTTCCTAGTTCAAGACTGAATCCTTCCACTAATTAATTGTCCTCACTGTCAGGAAGTTTTTCCTTAATTCCAGGTTGCTTCTCCCTTTGGTTAGTTTCCATCCATTATTTCTTGTCCTGCCTTCTGATGCTTTGGGAAATAAGTTGACCCCCTCTTCTTTGTGGCAGCCCCTCAAATATTGGAACACTGCTATCATGTCACCCCCAATTCTTCTTTCCTTTAGATCCTGCAGCCGTTCTTCATATATTTTAGTCTCCAGTCCCTTAACCATCTTAGTTGCTCTTCTCTGAACTTTTTCCAAAGTCTCAATATCCTTTTTGTAGTATGGTGACCAAAATTGGTTGCAGTTTTTTTTTTTTTTTAAATTTATTTTTATATGCCGCCCTTCTCCGGAGACTCAGGGCTGCTTACAATGCGTTAAGCAATAGCCTTCATACTTTTGTATATTTTTATACAAAGTCAGCTTATTGCCCCCACAAACCAGGTCCTCATTTTACCCACCTTAGAAAGGATGGAAGGTCGACCTTGAGCCTGATGAGAATTGAACTCGCAGTAATTGCAGGCAGCTGGATGTTAAATGCTGCCTTAGTAGGAGGCATTAGCCTCCTACGCCACTCAGGCTCCTTCCAGTATTCCAGGTGTGGCCTTACTAGGGCTTTATAAAGCGGTACTAATACTTCACGTGATTGTGATTCTATGCCTCTGTTTATGCAACCCAGGATTTTATTAGCTTCTTTGGCTGCTGCCACACACTGCTGGCTCATATTCAAATGATCATCCACTAAGACTCCAAGGTCCCTCTCACAGTTACTGTTTTTGATCCAGATCTCACCTAATCTGTAATTATACCTTTGATTTTGTTCCTGCCTAAATGTAAAATTTTGATGTCAGCACTCCAAGCTGCATTCACTCCAGTGCTGACATAAGAAGGAGAAGGTGGGGGCATCTGGCAAGAGGACGCTTGACTTTTCACCGACTTATTTTCCCTGGAGATACTATCCCCTAGGAGATGGGTTGGGAGGGGGGAAATTCCTTTGAGCTGAAGTAGTAGGTAACAGCAGAGTGACTTGGAAGATGGCCAATGAAAAGCAGAGCAGTGGGGAAAGGAAAGGGAGGGTTTGGACCAGGAAGTCAGTGTTGGCTGCAACTGAGTCGGAGTTTCGATTGTTGTGCTTAATAAATGAAAGATTTTGATCAAGGACTATTTGTTTGAAATGCAGTTTATTTGAGACGACACCAAATCCTGACATTTGCTTTTCTCCACATTAAAATTAATTTTGTTGGGTCGGGCCCATTTTGGAGAAATTATTGAAGGATAATTGTTTTAATTCTTTAAAATTGGGGGGGGGAGAGGGTGGGAATCAAAGAACCTCTCAGCCTGCAAATGGGGTGCAAAAATTTTGAAAAAGACTAGACAAGTTCTGTTTTTTTTTCCCCGACAAGTCTCTTCTCTCTCCTCCAAATTGGACACAGCTGAAGAGAAGGAAAAAAAACGTCCCTCTTCCTCCTCTTTTCCCCAAGGGATCATGCAAGAGACAATGAAGAACTGGCCAAACTTTATCCCGGCCTGGAGGTATACGGTGGGGACGAACGAGTGGGAGCTCTGACACACCAAGTGACTCATGAGGAGGAGTTAAAGGTAAGCACGGAACGGATCACACCCTTTTTCAATATGATTGTGGTATCCTCACAAGGAGGCTGTGAGTTTGATCCTAGATAAAGGCAGATATTTCTCTCTCTGGGAATGATGAGAATGTATCTGCTGAACAAAACTCCGCATTGGCGACAGGAAGGGCATCTGGCCAGTAAACACTCAACTCCATTCAGTTGCCTAGACTCTACCTCACAAGGGATTATGGGGTCATTAAAAGAAGATGATGATAGTATGGCTTAGTTACAGGGAAGTCAAAAACTATCCACAGATTTCATTTGTATGTAACATCATCACATACATGACACAAATTGATTTGTTCTCTCCCCCCACCCCTGCCCGCCAGCACGTGCCCAGATGTTATGATTCACGTTGTTTGCACTTTTCTTCATGCGTTAGGGTCAGAGTATCTCCTTTGGGTCACTCTCTGTTGACTCTTTTTAGCAACTGGCAGTAGTAGGCATTTAGGGTGTAGTTGAAATGTGCAACCTCCTGGCCTGCCCTTTGTGACAGCGGGTCCATGCTCAGCCTATTGTGCTGCTGGCGGCTGCTTGGCGTTCCTTGGGACTTGACTGCAGGGTGTTTTCCTCCACCTTGGAGGGGAATTGATGTTTGAGGGTAGAGATTCGTTCCCCAAGCTTGTGTGGGTTGTTGGTTTACAAACCTTTTGTTACCAGGCTAGGTAACATCTTCAGCAGAATTTAGGGGATGTCAGTATCGGGGAAAAACCAAAAGTACACATATAGACTGGATGAAACCAGGTTTAATAGCAGTGACTGTGAGAGGGATCTTGGAGTCTTAGTGGACAACCAGCTAAATAGGAGCCAGCCGTGTGCACTGGCAGCCAAAAAAGCCAATGGAATCCTAAATTGCATTAACAGAGGGATACAATCAAGATCAAGGGAGGTACTAATATCACTCTACAAACCCTTAGTAAGACCACACCTAGAGTACTGCATCCAATTTTGGTCACCACACTATAAAAAAGATATTGAGATTCTAGAAAAAGTGCAGAGAAGAGCAGCAAAGATGATGAGGGGACTGGAGGCTAAAACATACGATGAACGGTTACAGGAACTGGGCATGGCTAGTCTAGTGAAGAGAAAGACCAGGGGAGACATGAGAGCAGTCTTCCAATATTTGAGGGGCTGCCACAGAGAGGAGGGGGTCAAGCTATTTTCCAAAGCACCTGAAGGCCAGACAAGGAATCATGGATGGAAACTGAACAAGGAGAGATTCAACCTAGAAATAAGGAGAAATTTCCTGACAGTGAGAATCATCAACCGATGGAACAGATGTTGCCTTCAGAAGTTGTGGGAGCTTCATTACTGGAAGGTCCCTTCCAACTCTATTATTCTATTTGCCACTACTGAATTGATGCTTTCTCAGGATTGACATGGTCACACTGCACTTGCTAAGGCAAAGACTGCCTTCCCATCACACCCAGAACCCAGAATGAGCCCACCTTACTTCAGCCTCGTCTAGAATGTTGTGGGAACTCAGCAAGCGTGTGCGATTTGGGACCATTTCAAGCATGGGTGGATGGTTGGCAGCTGTCTTGGACTTTGACCCACAACCCATTCTTCTTTTTCTTTTGGACAGTTTGGCAGCATCAATATACGGTGCCTTCTCACTCCAGGCCACACCGTGGGACACGTCTGCTACTTCGTGTGGGAAAACGATTCTCTGAATGCTCCTGCAGCTTTCACAGGTTGGTCCTGAGAAGTGAACGGGAGTTGTGGTCCTGTGGTTGAGGACATCCAGGAGCCAGCCTTAGGGAATGGAGAAATTGCTCATTGCACACAAAGCTGTTGAAACAGTTTTAGGTTAACTTGTTTTCTAGGTTCACAAAACCTAGGGTGGCCGCGACATGGTAAGATGCCCAGATTTAATAAAGTCAACAAGATTAGGTTGCCAAGCTTAGCAGAATGCATCTGCTGGATGTACAAATGATTGAACCAGAGTGTTGTGTGAATAGTTCCAGCCCATTTGTGTTCTGACCCAGGCTTCCTTAGAAATTAAACAGCACAAACTTAGTCCAGGCAAACCTCTTTAATTCATACGGCTGTAAATTACTTTCATTTACAGTCCGCAAGGCTTGATAAACAGTCTTTCAGAGGAAGGTTATCAACACCCACTTATCTCACGTGGAACGCTGCCAGAGAGCTAATTTCCAGACGCAGGGCAAGGCCAAACGTGGCACAGAGTCACAAACAGAAGTTTCAAATCTTGAATTGGCCAGATGAACTAATTGCTTCCTGCAAAAGCTCATGTCCCGTTCGCTTCTCTTTTATGCCTTATGGGAGTGGCCAGTCATCTCCAAGCCTTACTCCCAAATCGACCTTCTTTCCTTAATTATTCCTGTCTCCTGGCAGCTCTGCGGATGCGCACACTGGGTGTTGAGGGTAAAACTGCCCTCTGCAAAGTAGTGCAACGGACCAGACAGCGAATAGATACGATGCTTAGCAAAACACACGGATAGTCACAGACTCTGAACGTTTAAAGAAAAATAAACAGTCTTTACTTGTAGTAAAAAAACAAACTTGGCTTCTCAAAACAACTTCTCCAAACAATCACGGTTTAACACAAAACATAGTTTGCTTACAATTCCAGTTCTCTTCAAACACAGACACAGTTCCTTCAAGCAGTTCAACTTTCAATAGCAGGAGCAGGAGCAGGAGCAGGAGCAGAAGTGAGAGCAGAAGGGAACGAACTTCCTGCCTTCCTTATATGTCTGCTTAGCACAGCCAATTAGTCATCTTTGCAGCAGTTAAAGTTACAGAACATAGTTTTCTATATATTATCTACCCAACCGTAGGATAAGCATCCAACATTCTCCCCTTTGGCTACCCAATACTAATATATTTACAATCTTAAACCATACTGTTCACATGTATCTATATGTTTCCTACTTCCCTGTGCTTTTGTGAAATGATCGGCTACATTGTTTTCTGATGCACAATATACAAGTTCTATCATTTTGTTCATTATACATTCTCTTACATTGAGATACCGAAAATCTGTATGTTTTGTTCTAGTCTTTACAGCTATATTTGTCGCCATATTTATTGCTGCCTGATTATCTTCGTATACTATTATAGGATCTTGTATATCTATTCCTAAATCTAGCATCAGCTGCTTAATACTGATCAAATCCGTACATAACAAAGATAAACAAGAAAACTTTGCTTCCATTGTAGACATACTTAAATGCTGTTGTCTTATTGAACGCCACCATATCAAAGATTTTCCCAGAAATACAGCGATTCCTGAGGTTGATTTTCTTGTATTCACATCTGTTGCAAAACTAGCATCTGCATAAGCGGTTACATGCAATTCTTCTGATGGTTGTAGATACAATGCATGATGCATGGTATATTTCAGATATCTAAGAATACATTTTGCTCCTTGCCAGTGTCTTTCTGTAGGTTCCGTGTTGAATCCAGCTAATTGGTTCACACTATAAGAAATATCGGGTCTAGACCAATTGCTTATGTATGATAAACTGCCAATCAACGATTGGTATATTCCTTTATCAAACAACGGACTTTGCACATCAGTGTTGCAATAATCTTGAACCATAGGTGTCTTTGATGGTTTACACAATTCCATTCTGAACTGTTGTAATAGATTATTAATTTTATCAGTTTGGGATAATTTAAATCCTCCCCTAGTCTTTTCGATCCTTACACCTAGGTATTGTTGTATCTCCCCTAGATTTTTAATCCTGACATGAGCTTTTAATTCATCAACAATCCTGTTGGCCTCTTGCTCATTCTTTGTAATCAGAGCTATATCGTCTGTAAAAAGAAGTAATAATGATACTATACCATCCCTTTCCATTTTAAATAAACATGGATCTGCTAATCCTGCTTTAAATCTAATAATCTTCAATGTTTTTACAATGCACTGGTTCCATTCATAACCTGACTGTTTTAACCCATACAGACTTTTCTTTAATAACCAACAGTCAGCTTTCCCATTTTCCTCAAATCCTGAGGGTTTATTTAAATAAATTTCATGCTGTAATGGTGCATGCAGATATGCGGTTTCTACGTCTAAATGGGTAACTGTATATTTATTTCTAGCTGCCCATACTAACGCTGCTCTTAATGTAATAGCTTTTAAGCTTGGAGCGAATACTTCATCGTAATCATTAGGAGACTGATTAAATCCTTGAGCTACTAGCCTAGCTTTATATATTGGTATCCCATCTATCCCAGTCTTTAATTTATATATCCACTTACTCCCGAGTATAGTTTTTCCTTTTGGAATTGTTACAATTCATATACTCATATACTTGCAAATTCTGCAAAGATTGTAGTTCTTTAGTCATTGCACCTCTCCACACTTTCTGGTCTTCAGGTGGAAACGTGGTCAACTCATTAAATGTAGTAGGGACTTTATTTACTTGATAGACTGTAGTTGCCTGATACCTATCAGGTGGTCTTGTTACTCTACTCGACCTTCTTGGGAGTTCAGGACTTACAGATTGCCTCTCCACCTTCACCTCTTCCTTTACTACATCTTTCTCTGCCTCTTCGCTCTGGCTCTCTGGTATTTCATTGGTAGCTTCAGTTTCGATGATAAACTCATTTTCAGTACCTAATTTATTCCACCCTACATGCTCCATAAACCTGGCATTTGCACTGCTAACTACCGTTGCTGTTCCTTTTATCCAAAATCTGTAGGACCTGTGGTTTGAATTATAACCAACAAATATTAATTGTTGTGCCCTACTCTGGCCTTTACGCCTTAACTGCGCTGGAGTATGTACCCATGCAGGTGATCCAAATTTGTGTATGTAGCTCAAATCTGGCTTCCTTCCATGCCATACGGTATATGGAATTTTGTTAGTGGTTGTATTTATGGTGCTGTTTAAGAGTGTATTTGAACACATAATGGCTTCTTCCCATAAATTAGCCGGTAAACCTGCATCAGCTAACATTGATCTCATCATTGCTTGTAGAGTTTGTCCTTTCCTTTCAACATACGAGTTATGCTGTGGCCGATATGGAGTCGAACATTTGTGCTTTATACCAGCATTAGCTAACATTGATTTAAACCTTGTGTTGACAAACTCAGTACCATTGTCAGTTACAATGGTAACTATTTTTTTATTTGTTTTTCTCTCCACAAACTTAATCCATTGAACAAAATACCGAAAAGTATCTACCTTAGACTTCAATAGGTAGCAAAAACCATACCTTGAATAATGGTCAACTATACTGAGAACATAGCAAGCACCCCCTAAACTAGCCTTCATTGGCCCTATTAAATCAGCATCCAACACTGGGAACCGGCTCCTGCTGTTATTCTGCCTCACTGCTGTCAGACTCTAGAGGCTGCACATAACTATCAAATGGCCTTGGCCCCCTCTCTGCCTCTGACGGAGAGCCCTCATCCGAGCCTTCCCCATACCCCAGGACTGGCCCACGTTCCTCCTTAACCTCCTCACTGTCCGAATCTGCTGCCAGCTCTGCTGGCTGCTGGCTGGGCACAACAATTTGTGTTTCTTTATAATGGTTAGAGTGCAATACTGCAGGCTATTTCTTCTGACTGCCAGCTGACTGCAGTTTGGCAATTTGATTCTCACCAGGCTCAAGGTTGACTCAGCCTTCCATCCTTCCGAGGTGGGTAAAATGAGGACCCAGATTGTTGGGGGACAATAGGCTGACTCTGTAAACTGCTCAGAGCGGGCTGTAGAGCACTGTGGAGCGGTATATAAGTCTAAGTGCTATTGCTATTTATCTCTCTATCATCTATCTATCAGTGCCATTGTCAGTTCGAATGGTCACTAAGAGAACCGTTGAAAGTCGAGGTCTACCTGTAAACAAACATCGTAATGCAATATGACACTCGGTTGCTAGGAAGGTGTTTTAATTGCCCTGCTTCTTGAGAAGTGTTAAAGTGATCAAGTGGTTGGAGTGGGGTGGGTGGGTGTGAAATTGTGGATTGATTGTGCATCTTTTTTTTCGTTCTTAGGTGACACCTTATTTGTCGGTGGTTGTGGGAGACTCCTGGAATGCACAGCTGAACAGCTGTACAAGAGCCTGATGGAGGTCCTGGGTGGGCTGCCAAAGGAGACGGTAGGTTTGAACGGCTTCTGCTGCCGCTGAGGTGCCAGGCTCCAAAGCTGAGGAAAGGGCCCTCCTGCCCTGTGGAGGTTCCCATTTGAGGGCCAGAGGTGGGGATAAAAGAGCATAGAAGGTTTAGGCAAAACTTGGTACCCAAAGGCAGGCCTGGGCCTCCAGTCAACCCCTCAGCCCTGGTTGCCTCAACTGTCAATTTCCCACCTTCTCGTTTTGGAAATGGCCCTCAGCTGACCACAGCAAAGCCACGGTGGCCACCTTGCTACCACCCAACCCAGAAGCCTTTCCCAATTTTTCGTGCTTTTTAAGTATTTATTTTAAGAGCCCTGGTGGCGCAGTGGTTAGAATGCAGGACTGCAGGCTAACTCACTGATCACTGCCAGCAGTTCGATCCGGACCGGCTCAAGGTTGAGGACCCTGATTGTTGGGGGCCTTCCTTCCTCCTTCCCTCCCTCCATCCCTCTCCTTCCTTCCTTCCTTCTCTCCATGTCTTTCCTTCCTTCCTTCTTTTGTTCCTTCCTAAATCCCTCCCTCCCTCTGGTTAGAATGCACTACTGGCCCATAGTCAGGAGTTCGATCCTGACCGGTTCAGGGTTGACTCAGCCTTCCATCCTTCCGAGGTGGGTAAAATGAGGACCCTGATGGTTGGGGGCAAGAGGCTGACTCTGTAAATCACTTAGAGAGCACTGTAAAAGCACTGTGAAGCGGTATATAAGTCTAAGTGCTATTGCTATTATTTCTTATTCTATTTTTTTCTATTCTATTTCTTTCTAATCCTATTCCTATTCTATTCCTATAATGGCCAGTGGTTAGAAGGCAGTATTGCAGGCTAACTCTACCGACTGCCAGCAGTTCGATCTTGATGGGCTCAAGGTTGATTCAGCCTTCCATCCTTCTGAAAGTCAGTAAAACGAGGACCCAGATTGTTGGGGGCCATAGGCTGACCCTGTAAACTGCTTAGAGAGGGCTG
Organism: Pantherophis guttatus; assembly: GCF_029531705.1. The sequence continues at coordinate 12,123,101 of NW_026844042.1, read as the reverse complement.
GAGAGCACTGTGGAGCGGTATGTACTAAGTCTAAGTGCTATTGCTATTTATCTCTCTATCATCCCTATCTCTCTATCATCTCTCTATCTAGCATCCCTCTATCTGCCTCTCTCTTTCACGCCATGGTGGTTAGAGTGCAGTATTGCAGGCTAATTCTGCTGACTGCCAGGAGTTTGATTCTGACCGGTTCAAGTTTATCTCAGCCTTCCATCCTTCCGAGGTCAGTAAAATGAGCACCCAGATTATTGGGGGCAAGAGGCTGCCTATTTAAACTGCTTAGAGAGGGTTGTAAAGCACTATGAAGCAGTATATAAGTCTGAAGTGCTATTGCCATTGCATGGTCTTTTAATATTCAAGCTCTGTTTAGTTCTTGATAGCCTGAATTTTAATCTGGGATTGTAGTGGGAAAGTGCTGTGATTCAATTTTATGCCATGAACTTGTTTCGATAGTGATTTTCATTTGATTGAAAACGTTTAAAGATGTACAGTGGAGGGGTGAAATGCTCCCGGTTTGGACCGGATCGCTTGATCTGGTAGCGATGGCGGTGGATGGTTTGGAGAACCGATGGCAAAAATCCCTCCCCCCCTCCCCCCCCCACCATGCCCAGCTGAGCTGCACGATCATCAGAGGCTTTTTTTTTTTACTTTTAAAAGCATTTTTTCTACAACCTCTTCCGACAAAAAAATGTTTTTAAAAGTAAAAAAAAAAAAGCCTCTGATGATCGCGCGGCTCAGCTGGGATCGTCAGAGGCTTTTCAAAGCATTTTTTTCTGCAACCTCTTGGCCGAAGAGGTGGTAAAAAAAATGCTTTGAAAAGTCTCTGATGATCCCAGCTGAGTTGCCTGATTGTCAGAGGCTTTTCAAAGCATTAGAAAAAATGCTTTGAAAAGTTAAAAAAAAAAAAGTTGGCCACGCCCACCCAGTCACATTACCTCCCACAGAACCGGTAGTAACAAATTTTACATTTCACCCCTGATACAGTGCCTAGGGAGCACTTTGGGAGAAGGCGAAGCTGATAGTTGGCAAACAGCCCTAGAGGACAAGAATATAAATTAAAATATCCCTGACAAAGAGTGGATAATATCACATATGATTGAATTTTTTTTTTTAATGATTGCCCTCTCCCAGATTGAGGGAGAAGTTGGAAAAGGGTCCGTTCTTAATTTGAAAAAGCCACCTCTATTTTATGAACCACAGTGTCTTTTTTGTGACAATTCCTTGACACCGTTTTTGTGACAGAACCACAAAATTCGCTTTCTCAAAAATCTGAGAAACCACATTTCCGGTTTTTGACAACCGTCACTAAGGGCGTTTGAAGTTTGTGGACGGAAGGGATTCCAAGGAGAATCACTCTGGATGTGGTAGCCTGAAATAAAAATAAAAAATTTCCTTTTCAGAAAATCTTTTGTGGACACGAGTACACAACCCAGAATTTGAAGTTTGCCTCAAAGGTGGAACCAGAGAATGAATTTGTGAAAGAAAAGCTCATTTGGGCTAAAGTGAGTGGTTCTATACTCTTCTCCCAACTCTTTTATCTTTCCGAAATTGAAGCCTTTATAAAAGTCAGAATTATGACCAGTAACATCAGTCTCTAATTAGCTTAGTGATTGCTTCAAAGGTCCTGCTAGACTCTGGATTGTTTAAATCATTGTCAGGGTTCCAAGTAACACCCCCAACCAAATAAGACTCCCGAGGCAATCAATTCCTCAAAGTCCCATTTTATTAGAGATGTCATATTGGCACATCTGGGAAAACCCGAATCGGAAAGCTTCCAGGTTTTCCCCACTCAAAAGAAAATCCAAGTCCCTTTCTCTGCACCCACATGTCCATCACATGGTCCAATCAAAACACCGTCCCAACTGGAGATGCCTCCCAGTCACGCCACTCCAGGTGCAGGCTGAATGTCCTTGATCTCACAGAAAAGAATGTTGTTATGGCTAAATAACTCTACCAATTCCATACAACCCCCCTGCCACTTTCCCACAGCACTAAGTGTGGCAGCCCTGAAGATCCAAAGAAAAAGATGGCCTCCAGGGCTGACAATCATGGCTTCTGGTATAAGCCAACATTGGTGGCAGAACACATCGTTCTCAACTACTGAACAATGGAATACAAACCTTGATTGCTGGCAGTGGCATTTGGGATCGGGAACAACTCCGAATGGCCATGTGATTGAAAGACCCCTTCCTTTTGCTTGTTTTTTAAAAAATCAAAAGGATTTGAAAACACCCCAGTTTGCTGGATCAGAGGTAACAGCAGGACTGTCTTAAAGGATGGGCCTGATGGGCACTTGCCGCGTGGGCCCCACGAGCATAGGAGCATAGGATTAGTTAACATACTAATCTCTGTATGTTAACCCTTCAATGCACCTTGATTCATATAAATACAGCAACATATTTATTACATTTTACTGCATTTTTTAATTAACACTAACATGCAAATAGATGTTTAATTTTATCGACCATTTACATTTTTATTCCTGTGAGTAGTTGTCGTAGGGGCTTCAGTACACTGCTTTGGCCGGGGGTCCATAATGCTGTTAAGACGGCCCTAGGTTAGAGCACGGCTACTCATCCCCCTAAGTCTTTTGTAGTTTCTTGGGATCAACCACAAGGACATTTGGTACATTGTACAAGTATATTGGAAAAGGTCTGTCATCTGTCCCAATTAAGTTAGTTAATGTATTTTTCAGAGTATAAGACATACACCTTTCCCCACCCTAAAAGGGGGTGAAAATTTAGGTGCATTTTATACACCGAATGTAGCCCCGCCCACCCACTGGCCCCCACCCTTTGGCCTCTGCCTCGCAGCAGTTACCTCCTTGCAAGCAAACAGCAAGAAAAAACAGCTCCTTTCAGCTTCAGCACAGACTAATTAGCACAAGTTGATTGGATCGGCTTCCTGACTCAGCTGATTTGCTCTCAGCTGTTTTGCACAGGGCTCTGCTGCTTGCTGCAAGGAGGTAAATTGCTGGAGCAGATTTTTTTTTTCCTTGGACTAATCAAGCTATGCTGAAAACGAAAATGAAAATAAAGCAGGCTGTTTGCTGTTTGCTGCAATGAAGCAAAATTGCTCTGAGGCAGAGGCAGATTTCTTTTTCTCGTTTTCCTCACCAAAAAAGGTAGGTGTGTCTTATACTCCGAAAAATACGGTAGTTAGCAAAGAAACTTAAGTTAGTTAGTTAGCAAAGAAACATGTTAGTTACCCTGTTTCCCCCAAAATAAGACATCCCCTGAAAACAAGCCCAATCGGGCTTTTGAGGGCATGGCAATAAGGCCAAGCGCTTATTTCAGGGTTCAAAAAAATATAAAACGGGGTCTTATTTTCGGGGAAACACGGTAGTTAGCAAAGAAACTTAAGGTGCTTAGTTAGCAAAGAAAGATTCCCGGCTCATTGTTTCCAAGAATATACGTTACTGAAAGCAAAAGTAGTTACAGAAGTAGTGAAGCAGAATCTGCTGGTTTGGCACGCAAAGAGGATACAATTAACTTTCCCTTTCTTGCTGGCCACACACATCCCTTCACTCCTGGTTATCAGTCAATGTCCAATTAGGAGTTCTCTTGTTTAGGTGATGGACTCTCAATTTGTGCCTTCTCTGTCTCCGCATTCTTTTGGTTGACTTGGACTGCATTGGTGCCTCTCACTTTTCACGCCGGCATGGATTAGTTCCCAATCTTCCCCCGTCTTCCCACATTCCAACCTCTCTCCCACTCCATTCCACACACAAACACACACACACACACACACACGTTGCTAATGTCAGGCTGGCAAGATGTGATGCGATGCGAAGCTAGCAGAACGGCAGCCATGACCTGGTCTCACTGATTTATTCTTTCACAGCTCCGAGAAGATGAAGACCTTCCAACAGTGCCTTCTACTTTGGCCGAGGAGTTCCTCTACAACCCGTTCCTTCGCATCTTGTGAGCCCACGTTTCTTTAATGGAGGGGAGGGAGAGGGGTCAGGAGTTTTTTTGGTTTCTGTCCCACCTTTCTCCCAGGAACTCAAGGCAACGTGTTTAGCCACTCTACCCACTTGTACAGACACCCATGAGATTGGTGGGCTTGAGGGTGACTAGCCCATCTTTCAAGGGACACGGTGGCTCAGGGACTAAGATGCTGAGCTTGTCGATCGAAAGGTGGGCAGTTCGGTGGTTCGAAACCCTACTGCCGTGTAACGGAGTGAGCTCCTGTGACTTGTCCCAGCTTCTGCCAACCTAGTAGTTCGAAAGCAGGTAAAAAATGGAAGTAGAAAAATAGGGACCACCTTTGGTGGGAAGGTAACAGCGTTCCATGCACCTTTGGTGTTGAGTCATGCCGGCCACATGACCACGGAGACGTCTTCGGACAGCGCTGGCTCTTTGGCTTTGAAACAGAGATGAGCACCGCCCTCTAGAGTCGGGAATGACAAGCACATATGTGCAAGGGGAACCTTTACCTTTAACTTTAGTCCATCTTTTGTGGTTGAGAGTGGGCTTCTGGGTATTGCTGCACTTGAGATCGTAAGCAGAGCACACCCTGAGTGGATCTGAACGTGGGTCTCCCCAGACCATCCAACTTCTGAATCCTGTGCTTTAAGGGTCTGTTTGATCTGAGTTCACACAATACACTATATAACAAACACGGGTTTCCCCTATGGATTCCACTAGGGTGGAACATGTTCTAACAAGATGCGAAGAGTTGGGTTCTCGCTACAGTTTTACTGTTTTGCATAAACCCAGCCAACGCTTCCTTTCATCTTGAATTAAAATAGAGGCAGCATCTTGGATTTAGAAGCAGAAAGTGTGGCCACAGAGGTAGCATTTGTCAGTAACATTTTATGCATCTTCTCTGGAGTCACACACAAACACTCCACAACTGTAGCATAATTTTGAGAAAAGAGGCTGGGTACGTAAGACAGTCAAGAATAGGTAGGGGGTGAGATTCGCCAGAATAAGCCTTTGTGGGTTTTCTTCCCAGGGTATCTGCAAGGGCAACATCAAGGAGGTCACAGTTCTGGGCCTGATCATGGGATTGAAGCCCTGACCTTTTTATGTTTAACCATGAAATGTGAAAGGCTTCAATCACACAATAGCAATAGCGATTTATATACTGCTTTACAGTGCTTTACAGCCCTCTCTAAGCAGAGTCAGCCTATTGCCCCCAACAATCTGGGTCCTCCTTTGACCCACCTCGGAAGGATGGAAGGCTGAGTCAACCTTGAGCTGGTGAAGATTGAACCGGCAAATTGCAGGCAGCTGGCAGTCAGCAGAAGTAGCCTGCAGTACTGCATTCTAACCACTGCGCCACCACGGCTCATACTGCATTCTAACCACTGCGCCATCCAGCAGTAGCACTTACATACCGCTTTGTTAGAGTTTTTTGCAAAAATCAAATCCAGAAGCACACACAGATAAACTGATTCAGCAGGATTCATTAACTTCTTTATACACATAGTAACAGATGAAGTATTTACAATACCGATAGTTGATTCTTCTTCAACATAGTACCCCGTTTCCCATAAGACATCCCTTGATAGTAAGCCCAATCGGGCTTTTGAGCGCGTGCACTAAAATAAGCCCTCTCTGAAAATAAGCCCTCCCCAAAAATAAACCCTCCCTGAAAATATTTAAACGCATGCATGCACAGCCGGTCCCGGTCATTTCCTCTGGTTAGGGTTAGGGAGACAGAGTTGGAAATCACGTAAGACGGCAAGAGGAGCCCTGTCTTGCTCCATGTGCCCCAAAATAATAAGACTTCCCTGAAAATAAGGCCAAGCACTTATTTCAGGGTTCAAAGAAATGTAAGACAGGATCTTATTTTCGGGGAAACACGGTAGCAGTTACAACACAAGGCAGGAGAGAACAGTTAGTTCCATTTTCAGCAGAGCAGACATGTTCACACACATAAGAGTACAGCTCAGAGCTTAACACACTGCTTGGTTTCAGTTTCTTTTTCTCTGCACAGAATCAGAAGCTGCAGACTAAGACACGCCCTGGCTCCAGTCCTGTCTCAGCTCCCAATTGGCTGACCTTGTTACCATGTCTTTCCAGTCATGAATATTCTGACATGCTTCATTGTGCTGTATAGCATTCTCTGACCGGTTTAGAATCAGCCTACTGCTCCCAACAATCTGGGTCCTCATTTTACTAACCTTGGAAGGGTGGAAGGCCGAGTCAGGATTGAACTCCTGGCAGTGAGCAAAGTCAGCCTGCAATACTGCATTCTAACCCATGCCACCACGGCTACCACAAACACCCCTACTCTGCAGAACATACCGTGAAACCAGTTATAATTCAAGATACGGTGATGGTTGCATTCGGATTCTAAGGACATTCTGGCACCTCCTATCCCTGCTGACGATCTCTTGGGTTTGATAAGTGGGCTTTATTTGCTGTTCCAGGGAAGAACCGATCCAGAAGTTCACGGGCAAATCTGCTCCTCTTGAGGCCTTCGCCGCTCTCTGCAAGGCCAGAGAGAGCTTCCGGAAACCCAAAGAGCGGCTGAATCCTCAAGCCATGCTGGCGTTCGAGTGGGGGCTCTTTGATCCTCTCCTGCAGAAGTGAATCCTATGCATGCCTGCCATGATGGGGATACAGGTGCTGTCGTTGAAGGGCTTGCTACCTCCCCCCCCCCCCCCCCCCTGCTGTTAGAAAAACGTTGAGCACCCATTGCAGAGGCCATCAAAAGCAGGGGTCTCCAACCTTGGCAACTTTAAGCCTGCCGAACTTCAACTCCCAGAATTCCTCAGCTAGCTATCCAAGCTTGGCAACTTTAAGACTTGTGGACTTCAACTCCCAGAATTCCTCAGTTAGCTATCCAAGCTTGGCAACTTTAAGACTTGTGGACTTCAACTCCCAGAATTCTGGGAGTTGAAGTCCACAAGTCTTAAAGTTGCCAAGGTTGGAGACCTCTGTTCTAAACAAGAGCAGAGAGGGGGCCATTTAGATCTCGGGGAGGGGAAATCTTGTTCTAGAGGGCAGGTGGGGCATTTCCTGGATCCTGATCGAGGACATTGATTGCCGGCAGTGGCGTTTGAGATGAGTAGGTGGTCAAAAAAAACCCCTACCCAGCTTTGCGGGCTGGGAAATTCTGGGAGTTGGAAGTCCGCCAGGCTTAAAGTTGCCAAGGTTGGAGACCCCTCATCTAAAGCACTAGGAGGGCATCCATTTCAGAAGCTCTGAATCTTGCTATTATTGTCCCATTTTTTTTGACAGCTGCAGCAAATACATCTGGATTTCACAGCCCCCTTTCCAGCAGCGTCATGTGGGGCAGAAGCTTGCCGAGGAGAAATTGCCTTCCTCCGTTTCCCAAAGGAGGGAAACTGTCTTTTCCTATCTTGCTTTATCTTTACAACTATCTTGCTGCAAATATGGTGACGAGCATCGAAGTTAACTCCTTACTTCTGTGAAGGCAGGCGCTATAGAGCTATGCAAAATGGAGGAGGAAAATGTATTGTTGTCTGCCTCCCAATTTACTGTGAATTTAATGACAACTATTCATTCACCTTTTAATTTAATTTTTTTTTAAAAAATTGTTTTGTTGCAATTTAAATCCAACCTTTCCTTCAGGTGTTCAAAGTAAGCATACAGTACATACCATTCACTCCTCCATAGCTCTGTGTCTGGAGATTTGAGATTGAATCATTGAGACAGTTAGTCAGATTGACCCCAAAATCCCTCTCCCCTTTCCATGGCTGAGCTTAGCTTTGAGCAGGAGGCTCCCTGGGGCAAGCTGAAGCTACGCCATCCTGGCCAGAAGCCTTCTGAAAATGAGCCACCATTGGGCGTGGTGAAATTTTTTGAGTTAAGAAAGAAAAACGCTGGTGTTATTAAAGGCAGATTTGTCGTCTTCCGAACACTCTCCAACCCAAATCCCTCACTTGGCATCAAGGCAATGTTTTGTAGAAATGAGAAGAAAGTATTTTAATGTGCCTTACTTTTTTTTCCTTAAACAGATGAGAATGGGTTAATCAGATTTATCTCCAAAGGCAAAAATGCAAGCTATTTAAAATTGGGGAGGAAATTGGGAGCGTGCAAATGCTCATAAAAATAAATCACATGAATAAATAATAATGCAATGAATAAATGCATTGAAGGCTGCACAATGCATCTCCTAATCGGCAAACCTGAATTGCCTTCGCTTTCGGATTGAAGAACTTTTTAGGCCTAAACATAATTTATTCTTGTAGTGTCCAAAATTCCCTTAGTTGAGCATGTTTGCTCCCCAGATAATGTTGGGCAGCCTGAAATAGTGCAACAATTCCATTGCACTGCACCTTTCTCATTTGAGATATGTGGGGGTGGGGGAATGTATAGTGTGCTGCTATGGCACCCAGGCGGATGTAAAACTTTCGAGTTTCTTTCCCACAGTAGAGTTATCTACTTACCCACACGGTAGGCAAATTTTGGGCAGCCCTTATAGAAATGAGACAACGTGGAAAACTGATTCTATGTTCTGTGATCAATTTCTTATTTTATTGATGGTTGTTGAGTGTCCACATACACAGCCATTGTGATATACCTCAGCAAGGTGGGAATGGGCATTTTTGGTCCCCCTCCTTATGTTGCATGTGGACTAGGACAGGGTGAGTCTGCAAATGCTCCACTTCGTGCCACAGGACCGGAGAGAGATCTAGAATGGTGCTGCTAACTCAACTGCCCCACCCATCCAGATTCATCGTGAGGAGAGTTTCAGGATTTTATTTTTCTCCATAAACCCCAAAGACCTCCAAACCATTTACCGGTACATTTTTAAAATCTTATTTTGGTCCCTTCTCCCCAAATGCCAAATTCAGCCTGGTTCCATTTTGCTCTCGTGCAATTCTTCAGAAGACCTCCTTGCATAAATTCTAACTGTTTGGAAGTAGGAAAAAAGTGGTGGAGTTGTAGTTGTAAACTGACAACGGTCCAATTTTCTGCCTCAAAGATCCGATGAGATTAAGAAATCCAGTGGAGAGCACTGTTGTCTGCTGTGAAGCCAATGCTTCACCTTATAATTTTTAAAAAATTCAAATATAAATCTTTGATACGACTATTTGTTTAAAAATGAAACTTTCAGCTTCATCTACAACAATAAGCGATCTACTACATCAAGTGGTCCCCAACCTTTGCAACTTGGTGGGTGGGTAGGGGAAGTACTAGACTGCACAAACGGTGGGCCGGTGCAGGCACACAGCTTGACTGCAAGCTGTACATGCATGCGTGCTGGCCCGCTGCTTGTGTGAGTCGAGCTGCACGCGCAGGCCGACCGGCCTGCCCCTCACCCAGCCCCAGTTGCGAATAGGCCATGGCCCAGTTGTGGGCCGCGGTCTGGGGGTTGGGGCTCCGTGTATTCTGTATTACACGAGCTGAGCCAATTTACCACTTAATATTAAAGCTTGCGCTGCCTTTCTCCACAGCATGGTATTGTGTATGGAGGTGATCTTGAGCCTGTTGAGAAGTGGGGCCACCAAGCCACTTGTCATAGAGGTCGCTGATGGTTTTGTTCATCTCGGGGTCTTCCGGCTGGGCCATTTCATAGAGCGTCTCCACCCGATGGAGCAGGTCCTTGCTGGATTCTCCTTCCGCTCTGATCTGCCCCCCTCCATTTAAGCACCCTGGAAAATAAGGATTTGCAGCTGAAGGCAAGGAAAGTGAAGGAGCATTTAGCTTAAACTAGGAGCTGTTAACTTGAGGGGGTGGGCCGGAGGATGTTGGGACTTTTGGCAGTGTTGCTGTTAAGTTGGAAGCACAGGCAATCCTCGGCTTAGGATCATAATTGAGCCCAAAATTTATGTTGTTAAGTGAGACATTTGTTAAGTGAGTTTTGGCCCATTTTGCCTCAATTGTTAAGTGAATCACTTCAGTTGATAAGTTAGTAACAGGGTTGTTAAGTGAATCCGGCTTCCCCACTGACTTTGCTTGTCAGGTGACAATAGGGGATGGCATGATCTTGGGATACAGCAACCGTCATAAATGAGTTCGTTGCCAAGCATCTGAAATTTGATCACACAATCATGGGGATGCAAAGGTCGTAACTTTGAAAAACAGTCATATCACTTTTTTTCAGTGCTATTGTAACTTTGAAGACTCACAAAAGGACCTGTGGTAAGCCCAGAACTAACTGCATGGAGCTATTCTAGGTATACAATGGAAAAGGGAGGAGGGTGAACTACTCACAAAATGTGGGTATGTAGGACACTGCCTATGACCCCTACTTATCTGGGTTGATGGGGGTGGGGTCACCATCTAAACCAGTGGTTCCCAAAGTGGGCGGTACCGCCTCCTGGGGGGGCGGGCGGTGCGATGACTTAGGGGGGCACTAAGAGGCAAGGGGGATGGCAGAGGAGTGCTGGAGGTGGGCCCCTTGCAGGGCACACTTTTGCCTGGGGCTCTGTCAGCCACCGGTCAGCTGAGCACTTCCAGTTCCGGCCCAACTGGCCCCATCACCTCCTGCGCCTACACGTACCATACGTGTATGGTACGTTTGTTGCTTCGTACAGAAGTTCATTGGCTATCAAAAGGCAACTGTGTGAGACGCTTTTACAATCTTTTTGACACTATTGTGGAGTGGGGGTGGGGGGCACTGAGGATGAGTTTGTTGCACCAAGGGGGCGGGGGACTGAAAAAGTTTGGGAACTACTGATCTAAACCAAGCCCTAAAATACCAAAATGCCCATCAATTTCATTTTCCGTTTCCAAGACCTATTTGTAAACTAAAGGAATTCTTGGGAACAAAACATATAGGCTGACAGCCTGCCTTTTGCTCTGCCTCATTCAGTGTCCTATTGGCAAGGGAAATGTTAGCAGGCCACACTGCAGCTCTCACTAGGCCTACCCCTCTTGAAAGAATTCCTGAAATAGTTCCAGATCACCATGTGAGGTATTTATCTCTTCCCTTCCAGCCATTTGCCACATCAAACCTGTAGCATCCTCACCTGAGGGACAAGCCATCACCTCGATGTAATGGTACGGCAGCTTTCCGCGTTTCAGTTTCTGCACGAAGTTTTGGATGTTCCGAAATCCATACGCCAGGGCAAAGTGCAGGAGAGTCTGGCCATCCTTCTCCAGCGTCACCTCTTGAAAATCCTTGTTTCTGAGGGGATGAACATAGGGGATTGATAGCCAAATTGTTGCTTTTCCTCCAGGCTCGTGAGGAGAAAGCAAGTTGGGCTTCAGCAGCATCACGGATTGAGGGAAAATAAGAAATGTATCCTCCAAAAAAACCAAAGAGGTTTCCCGCCCCCCCCCCCCAAAAGGCAACTGGGCTTTCTTTGTTTTTCTTTGAAGACGTTTTGCTTCTCATCCAAGAAATTTCTTCAGTTCTCACTGAAGAAGAACTGAAGAAGCTTCTTGGATGAGAATAGAATAGAATAGAATTTTTTATTGGCCAAGTGTGACTGGACACACAAGGAATTTGTCTTGGTGCATGTTCTCAGCGTACATAAAATAAAAGATACGTTCATCAAGAATCATAAGGTACAACACTTAATGATAGTCATAGGGAAACAGTCAATGTAAATCTTAAGGATATCAGCAACAAGGTTACAGTCATACAGTCATAAGTGGGAGGAGATGGGCGATAGGAACGATGACAAGATTAATAGTAGTGCAGACTTAGTGAATAATTTGACAGTGTTGAGGGAATTATTTGTTTAGCAGAGCGATGGTGTTCGGGAAAAAACTGTTCTTGAAGTGAAACGTCTTCAAGGAAAAACAAACTCCACTTGCCTTTTGAAAAAAAGCACCTTTTGGGTATTCTCCAAAGGAAAATCTGGTTGGAGGAGAAAAGGCCTTTCTTGCTTGTAGAACTGAGCAATTCCTGGCATTTCTTTGGGACTGACTGCACTAGCAAGATTCAAGCACTTACAGGCAGCAGCTATTCAATCTTTTTATTGAATTTACCAAGAGGCTTGGTAGTACAGTGGTCTAAGGCACCCTGTTATTAAGCTGGTTATTAAGACCAGCTGCCTGCAATTACTGCAGGTTCGAATCTCACCAGGCTCAAGGTTGACTCAACCTTCCATCCTTTCTAAGGTAGGTAAATTGAGGACCCAGTTGTGGGGGCAATAAACTGACTTTGTATAAATATACAAAAGAATGGAGGCTATTGCTTAGCGCATTGTAAGCTGCCCTGAGTCTCCAGAGAAGGGCGGCATATAAATCAAATTTAAGGGCGGCGGCGGTGCCTTTTGAAGCTCCGCCAGCCCCGCCGCCTGTAGAGCCGCTTCGCGATTGAGAAGCGGCTCGAAAACTTCAAAATCCTGAGGATTGTTGGAGGAGAGATAGCAGGGCACAGGTCGAGCCCCTGTAACCCCCCAGGGAATCGTTTCTGGGGAGGAAACAGGCGCGGCTCCCTTCCAACCTGCTGAGACTCTGGGCGGTGTGGGACGATTCTGCTTCTGCAGAACAAGCCGGCTGCAGTAAACATTTAAAGCGAAAGGAACCAATTTTAACAAGCAGCGGATATACACTTGAACCCTGAAACTTGGAACTGCAAGTATTAGTGCTTTGTTGACTTTTCAATTTAAGAAAAAATGCGAATGAGTGAAAGTGACTTGAAAAAATATGGCGCCCAGCATTAGAGTTAACGAGCCAGCAAGTGTGGATTGGTGAAGTTATCTTGCTTTGTTACAAAGTTACTAAGTTGCTACAAAGTTGCTTCGCTTGTAACAAGAGAATAACAGAAATTTCTCCCTTTTTAATACTGGACTTTGCTTTACTTTGGTTTTTATTTGATTAAATCTGGGGGACTTTTTCAGAAGTCTTTGTGGAGGTGGGAGAGGAAGAACAACTTCCCTTTTTAGTAAAACCAGCCTACGTGGCAGGATGGCCTCAAAGAAGCAGGAAGCGAAGGCAACAGGAGGTGGATCTCCCACACATAAAGCACAGCCTCCCCCAGCACAACAGATACAGACTCAGAAAAAAGAGTTTGATGTGGGAGATTTAAAAGAATTTATTTCTAAAACTTTGGATGATAAATTTCAAAAATCTCAACAGGAGATAGATGATAAACTTCAAAAATCACATCAGGAATTATGCAGGAAATTAATGAAGTTAAAGATATGGTGAAACAGAACCAAAACAAGGTGACCAAAAAAATATCAGAAGTGGCATCTGGCCTGGCAGAATTTATTGGGAAAGTTGATTTTAAAGTTGAAGAACTTAAATCAGAAGTTAATGTTAAGATGAAAGACAATGATTATAAAATTGTTGATGTTGACAATAAAATGCAAAGAGTTGAAAATGAGATTGTCATGGTACAATTCAGGGCAATGGAGTTTGCCATACGGCTTCGAGGAATTCGAGAGGAGGAAAGACAGGATTTGAGGCAAGTTTGTTCTGAGGCCCTGGCCAAGATTCTACAAGTTAATCCTGATGTGGTTTTTCACAAAATAGACAAAATTTACAGAGTGAATTCCTGGGTGGCCAGACAAAGACAATTGCCTAGAGATGTGGTCATATATTTTACAGATAGAGAAATAAGAAACGATATCCTGCAAAAATCCTTTTACACTTCTGTGCAAGTAGGGGGCTCACGAATTGGAATTTATAAAGAATTACCTCCTAAAATGCTGAAAGCTAGAAAAGAATTTGGCTTTCTTGTTAAGGAATTGCAAAATTTACAGATACCATTTCGGTGGGACGCCCCAGTTGGTATAATTTTCAGATATAAGGGAGAAAGATATCGTTTGAATACCTTGGAGAAGGCACAGCACTTTTACACTACTATTCTTAAGGAAAGAACACCATCTCCACGTACATCTACAGTTTTGGAGATTAAGGAGAGTGAAGAGAAGCAACCTCAACGAGAACCGCAAGAACAGTCCAAGCAGGAATTAGAGGAAATGCAAGGCGCAGAAGGAGGTTTTCTGGATGAGCCTTTGCTGGAATCTTCTCCAATCTTGGACCCGGTTCGGATGATTGAAGTTAAGGATCAACGTATAACTCGAGCTCAATCTAAGTTACTTAAACAAAAGCAACAACAACAACAGGAAAGACAAGACAAGGAGGCAGATAAGAGTACTGCACAAGAGACTGGAGCCATGGGGGGAGTGAGATCGAAGCTTTCGGATGACCTTCGATTATTCTGCTCTTTGTTCCAGAAAGATGAAGATGATGTTTAAGTGTCTATCTTGGAATGTTAACGGGTTGAATTCAGCACAGAAAAGGAAGAAATTATTTACATATTTGAAACAATTTAATAATGATATAATTTGTTTACAAGAAACGCATATCACAACTCAAGATCAAAAATATTTGACAAACTCCAAACTAGGAACACATTTTATATCTTCAACTTCGCAAAAAAAGAATGGTGTGGTTATTTATGTAAATAAAAAGCTAACAGCTAAAGTTATAGAAGTAGATGAAGATGGTAGGTTTGTAGCAATTGAATTGCTTACAGTAAATGGCCAAATTCTTCTGATTGGAATTTATGCTCCCAATCAACAACAGGACCATTTCTATAAGATGTTACATACTAAAATACTGCAATGGGACTACAGATCTATTTTAATTATGGGAGACTGGAATGGAGTAATTGATTCTAAATTAGATAAAAAGAGTTTGGCAAAGTCTAGGATCAGATTACCACAGACCTTTTTTGACATGAAAGAAGATATGGAACTAAAAGATGTTTGGAGAATACATAATCCAAAAGAATTGGACTACACTTTTTTTTCTGACAGACACAGATCCTTCTCTAGGATTGATTTCATTTTGTTGTCAGATGACGTACTTGTCAAGACAAAAAGAACAAAGATTTTTCCAAGAACTTTGACTGACCATAGCCCAGTATGGATAGAAATTGAGATGGATAAGGTTGAGAGACGTTCTTGGAGATTAAATGAGAATTTGTTTAGATACGAAAAAAATATAACAGAACTTAAAAAGCATTTGAAAGAATTTTTTGAAATAAATTTGAATAAAGGTACCCCAATTGAAATTGTGTGGGATGCAAGTAAAGCTTATATGAGAGGGGTACTTATCTATATGAACTCTAAACATAGACTATTTCGACAAAAGAAAAGATCTGAATTGGAAATAGAAATAAAGAATAAAGAACAGTTACTTATTAAAAATCCAACAGATGAAAGAATATGTAGTGTTATAAAACTGTTGAAAGACCAATTTCAAATGCTTATGGCGGAACAAGTTGCAACAAACTTACAATATGCGAAGCATAATACATTTTGTAACGCCAATAAACCGGGCAGGTGGTTGGCTTACACATTGAGGAAAAAACAAAGTATACGGAGTATTGATAGTATTGATATTGGAGGGAAAGAAATCTTTCAACAAAAATTAATTAAAGAAGCTTTTGTGGACTATTATACCAAACTATATGCCAAAGAGGAGGTGCAGAATGGACTTATAGAAAAATATTTAAACGATAAAAGAGTTACAAAAATTACTGATCAACAAAAGGAAAGAATGAATTATCCTATAACAGAGGAGGAGATAATAGTAGCAATTAAACAGTTAAAAACAGCCAAAGCTCCTGGCACGGATGGTTTGACCGCAGTGTATTACAAAACTTTGCAAGCTGAAATGGTGGGACAACTCAAGAGATCTATTTTGCAATATTCAACAAGGGGGTAAAATACCCCCATCATGGACAACTGCTTATATATCTTTGATACCAAAAGAACAAGTCGGTCCTAAAAAACCAGAGAACTATAGACCAATATCTCTTTTGAATACAGATTATAAAATCTATGCGAAAGTATTAGCCAACAGGTTGATGCCAGTAATTCAAAAGGTGATTCATGATGATCAAGCGGGATTTATCGAGGGCAGACACATGAAGGATAATGTAAGGCAAGTAATAGATTTATTGGAATATCTCGAGAAGAATAAACAGATTCCTGCAGTGCTGGTCTTTTTGGATGCAGAGAAGGCCTTTGATAGAGTGGATTGGAATTTTCTACTAAAGACTTTAAAAAAGATGGATTTTGGGGATCAATTTATACAGGCGATTTCAGCAATTTACCAAGAGCAAAAGGCACAGATCATTATTAACGGAAGTTTGACAACAGAGTTTAAAATTGAAAAAGGAACAAGACAGGGATGTCCATTGTCCCCACTTTTATTTATTCTAACATTAGAAGTCTTGTTAAATACAATACGGGACTCTAATATCTTGAAAGGCATAATGATTAGGCAAGAGGATTATAGAATAAAGGCATTTGCAGATGATCTGGTTGTTACCCTATCACAACCAATGGAATCAATAATCTTGATGAAGGACATTATTCAAGACTATGGTAAAGTTTCAGGTTTTAGACTGAATCCAAAAGACTAAAATGATAGCTAAAAACATGACACAAGATCGTAAACATGAGCTAGAAAGGAGGGCAGGTTTTGAGACTGTACCTAAGGTAAAATATCTAGGAGTCCAGGTTGCAGAATCAAACATGAAATTGTTTCAAAATAATTATGAGGTGTTGTGGCGAGAGGTGCAGAAAGATATGGAGACTTGGAAAAAACTGCAGCTGTCTCTACTTGGAAGAATAGCAGCAGTTAAGATGAACATTTTGCCAAGATTTCTTTTTTTGTTTCAAATGATTCCGGTGCTTAAAAGTGATAAACAATTGAAAGTCTGGCAAACTGGAGTGAATAAGTTTGTCTGGAACGACAAAAAGCCGAGAGTGAAATTGAAAATTATGCAAGATGTTCCAGAAAGAGGAGGTCTTAAACTTCCAAACCTACAGTTATATTATGATGCAGCAGCTTTAACTTTAACAAGTGATTGGTTTGGAAGGAAAAAGACTGGAATATTGAATGCAGAGAGTTTTGATCTCGAATTTGGATGGCATGCTTACTTATTTTATGATGACAAAGTTGATAAAGTATTTAAAAGTCATATACTTAGAGACTCTTTGATGAGAGTTTGGAAGAAGCACCGATTCAAATGGGATTATAAAATACCGCTATGGCTGGATCTTGGTCATATTTTGTGGAATACAAATATAATGTCACTCGGGGGGGTTTTATACAAAGAGGTTCTTTTTATAGATGCGGGCAGATGGCAGCTGAAGACATTGCAGACACTGTTGGACGAAGGGATTAATCTAACGTGGTTACAATATAATCAATTACAACTGAGATGGAAAGAGGACCAAAAAACTGGTATTATGTTGCACGAAGAAGAATTGGTTAGACATATAAAAGAGAAAGGTCCAATGCATATCAAAAGGCTTTATAATGTTTTGTTAGAAAGGGATTCAGAAACCGAATTAGTTAAAGATTGTATGATTAAGTGGGCACAAAATTTTGAAGAACCAGTGATGTTGGAAACATGGGAAAAAATTTGGGTTCAGAATGTTAAATTTACACAGTCGCAGAATCTGAGGGAAAATTTCTATAAAATGTTTTATAGATGGCATTTAGATCCCAAAAAGTTGTCATGTATGTACCCTAATGTTCAGCCAAAATGTTGGAGATGCGAATGTTTGGATGCTACGTATTATCATGTTTGGTGGACCTGTAGGACAGTTAAAGCTTTTTGGATAAAAATTTGGTGGGTCATGCAGAATGTTTTGAAGAAAAAAATTCAATTCTCTCCACAATTGTTTTTATTGGGTATAGTTAAGGGTTTTACATCGGGTGAAACAAAATTGATATTGTATATGATAACAGCAGCAAGATTGTTGATAGGTAAATATTGGAAAAATGAAGCTTTGCCCACTATTGAAGAATGGACTTTGAAGATGGCCAGTTTCGCAGAGATGGCGAAGATTTCAGCATACTTAAAAGATTGCTCACAAGAGACTTATGAATGGGAATGGAAAAGGTGGATAGAATATGTTCAGAACAAATATCAAACTAGAAAGTATCAAACAGCTTTTATTTGAAAATAATATATTAGAAATATTTTAATGAAATGAGGTAAAAAGAAAAATTATACAGGGGAGGGAGGGGTTCAAGTTTACACATAAGTGTCATTCTAAGGGGTTTTTTTGTGTGTGTGTGTTTTTTTTTTACCAGTTATGAGTATATTATAGGGAAGTCTGGGGGGAGGGGAGGGTTAGGGAGGGTTAGGGAGGTTGGGAAGTTTGGGGGGGGAGGTGGGGGGGGAAAGGGGTGAAAATGTAATTGTAAAACTTTTGCAATAAAAAAAAAGAAAACAAAAAAAAACAAAACAAAAAAAAAATTAAAAAAAAAAATTAAGGGTTTAACAGCCTTTATATAGAAGGGGTGGAAGCCCCAGTGGGCCAGGCAGTGATGGAAAGAGCACTGGTAATAGAGGCAAGGCCAAACTTTTTCCTCCTAGGGGGAAGTAGTTCCTCTTTTTAAAAAAACTATGCAGAATCCTTAGGCGATTCCCTGTTGCAAGGTAGAAAAAGCCTGATCTTGACAAACTGCCCCTCACAAGTTATTTCATGAAGCTTCAAAAGAGTAGAAAAGTTAATGTGCTAGGACAGTTTTATACCCCTGAATTTTAGAACATGGCCACAAGATATGAAGGCCGGGTGTTTCCTATGACTGATCTGAGTGAACGTCACTATTCGGTTCCCTTCTGGGAATGGAGAGACAGGAAAAGAGTGAAGGCAAGAGGAGGGTGGGGCAGAAGGGCTAGGAAGGAAGTCAAATTCCTTACTTCAGGGTCTTGTAGTGAAGCTCCTTCACTGGAATGCCAAAGAGCTCCTTTGCTGCATATTTGAAGATGTGCTCCAAGTATCCCCCAGAGCCACCTCCAGAATGGCCAAAGAGCTGTTCTTCCAAAAGGTTGTCAAACCTACAGCAGGGGAAAAAATGCCACAAAGTCAAGCTCTCAATTCCTGGTGACTCTATTGATACTACATCCATGTAGTTTCCTTTTCTAATGATTTCCCTATGTAGCCAACTGTCAGGTTTCCTACCGATGCCCTAATTAAATCATGAGCCTCTGAGCCAAGCTTCAAAAGAAATCCAGTTATTTATTAGGAGCTTCATGTCGGCAAGTTCCAAGTGAAGCCAACTTTTGGACACAATATGGGAATTCATTTCTGCTGCCTTTTTTCAGGATATTTTTTTTCACTTCTCGGTTTAGTCTCCAGCCCTTGGCTTTCCTTGCTAGTCTCCCATGTAAGTGCTAACCAGGTCCAATCCTTCTCAAACTTTCCAACAGCATCCCAAACTAGGTGTTGCTATTAAATATACTACCAAATGCCCAGCAGTGTTGTAGTAAAACCAAAGTCCAATGTAAGGGATAGAGGACAGGAGATCAGCACAGCTTCCATATTCAACCACTGGAAGCCACCCTTGGCCTCATCTGCAATGGCAGAAGACATGTTGAGGTGCTTATTGCTAGGCAGATGGCAAACATGGTCACTTTTGAGATGTGGCTGATCTCTCACTCTGGCATGTCTCATTAATGAGATACTCCGAATTGTAATTGGACTTTGGCCACACTCTTGAATTGAGTGTGAACAACTTTTCTTAAGCCTAACTTGGCCTTTAAACAAAGTGCAATTCTAAATCAAAGTGGATCCAGCCAGGACAAAACTAAAACCAGCTCACTTGGGTTAGGTCATCTAGATATATTTGTGAGTAAGCTGTAATGGCAAGGAGAAGGGGGGAGCATCATGCCTTCTCCTGGCCACGGAGACCCTCCTTTAGCTGAATATGTTGCAAAAGAAACTAGGGAAAACAGACCACAGCTTGGCAAGTAGACTTCCAGGAAGAGTCTTACATGCTATCCAAAGGCATAGGATTCACTTCAAGAAGGGAGACTCCTTCCTGGTCCAGCAGCTTTAAGACTTCTCCTGAAATAAAGAGATGTGACAATTAACTCAAGCAGATCCAAGAGACCAAGCCCTGGCCCAGAACAAAGACGAGAAGCTTCACAGGATTCCAAGGCAATCTCAGGTGAGTCTCACGGGCATACATGGGGAAACGTCCAGCAAGGAAGTTAAATGAAAGTACAAGGATCTGATATTTGATTTATGCTATTTTTCCTACTGGGGATGAGTCCATTTTTGAAAAAGTATTACATTTATGCTACATGACCTCAATTGATAGGAATTAGAATTTGAGAAGGGGTCCTATGGATGGAAAAAATAGTGTCAGGCATTTAACCAGTTGACTCCCTTGCCTTAAGTTTGATGTAGCTACTGAGAGAATATACTCCTCTCCTTCAGTCACCAGCCTCTTTCTATCTTGGAATTATATTCAACCCATTAAGATTGCAAGCTTGCCCAAGGCAGAAATAATCATGTTTCTTGGATCTGCCTCAGGTCACTGGGATCAGATGGTGTATTAAAAAAAACAACCCAGAACCAATTCCTTCTTATGGTAAATACTAGGATTATATAAAATGTCTCAAATCTGTCAGGCTTGGAGTAATAAAACCCCATCTCACTTTGAGTTCAAGAAAAATTGGTTCTAATTCAAAACGAAGTGTTTCACACGTTTTAAGTTATTTGTACAACCTACTAAACTATCAAGAGTAGTCTGAATTGTCTCTTTGTCCCCAATTGCATGGCTTGAAGTGCTTATTTGGAGCGTCCCTCTCTCCACTTGTGACAAATGAGACCCTGGCCTCTATCAAGATTCCTATAAGAGCAGGATTAATTTACAGAAGGGACTGACGAAGGAGAAGCAGGGTCCTTCCCTCTCAAAGATCGTTTAGACCTGCACTTTACCTGTTGTAATCACACAGTCAACCTCACGGGTCTGGTGGTTTTGAATGAAGAAATCTGGCCTGGAAGCTTCTAGCTTTTTGTCATAGCAAGGCATCACAGTGACATGGTAGATTTGGTCTGGTGTCAGGTACTGCAACAAAAAGAGTTTCGAAATTGTATTGAAACTGGCAAAAAGAATACTTAGCCCTAAATTTCCAACAGCCAATGCAACTGAACAGTGGAGCACAATC
Organism: Pantherophis guttatus; assembly: GCF_029531705.1. The sequence continues at coordinate 12,102,284 of NW_026844042.1, read as the reverse complement.
ACATCCCAGTTTGGGGCCTTAGTTGTTGGGCAATCAGAAACTGATGATTTAGCTCATCCTTCTCCTTTATATATCACTTCCCCCTCTTGCTCTCCAAATGCTGGCTACTCACTATATGTTGTGACCCCGACTCCCGAGCCTGTCCTAACAGAGGAAGAGGACTCAGAAGGTGATGGGGAGGAACTGACAAGGCCTCCCTCTCCAGGACTCTCCTCTCTGGCAATGCCTCAGGTTCCATCCGAAGGCCAAGAGGAACAGCCTGGGATATGCCAGGAGGAAAGCATATCGGAACAACAACAGATAGGGAGCGAGGATGATGAATCCTGGCTCGATCTCAGGTAGCGTTGGAGGGAGAAGCGTGCGCAGCAACGAAAGAGGCGTGGGAGGGCCAGAGATTGAGCTGAGTCACGGAGCCACACCCCACAAGGAATAAAAGTGCGCGTGATTGCTCTTCAGGCTTTGTGACGGTCAAAGTTAAAAACCTGAGTCACATTGCGTTACCTGAAATCTGGCTTGTGCATATTTGGATTGGACCTTGGCTAACTCTTGCTTCGTGGATTACTTTTTGCTACTGAACCGGACTGAGGAGAAACTCTCTCTTGCTTACTGTGAGTGAAAACTGACTTGGCAGGCATTTCGCAGTTTACTGCCAAAACTCTTATCTGCAAGGGTTTCTAGTCTGATTGTTTAATAAAATCTTGGCAGGTGTGCCTGGTTGTGTGTTTGCCTGTGTGGGGACGGGGGACAGAACACTATACATCTGAAGAGTAACATATACAGAATAGCTGGTCTAAGTGACCCAGAAAGGGGGGGGGGACAATCACATCATGGTAGATTGCATCGCACTTATGGCAGAAGCACCAAGGCCCATCCCGGTTGAAGGGATTAGCTGGTGACATCACCATTGCTGAGGGGATGCCCAGATGGGAGCTCCTTTTATGTTCCTGGCAGGTGTTGGAGCGAAGGGAGGTCAGCTCACCCCACGGCAGCACTTGGGTCTCAAATGCAGACTTGCTAACCTCCAACCCAGCATCCTAACCACGCAAGCAACCATGTTCCTTAGCAACAGCAATAGCACTTCGACTTCTTCGACTTATAGCTTCACAGTGCTTTACAGCCCTCTCTAAACGGTTGACAGATTGCCCCCAACAATCTCGGAAGGATGGAAGTTTGAGTCAACCTTGAGCCTGGTGAGATTTGAATTGCCAAACTGCAGACAGCCGGCAGTCAGCAGAGGCAGAAGTAGCCTGCAGTACTGCATTCTAACCACTGTGCCACCACTGCTCTATGGGTAGATCATTGAATAGGAAAGAAACAGCTGGCTGCCCCTTTGGGAAAACACACGCACACACATACATCCTGTTTTTACAGAGGGAGCAAAGGCTCTGAGCTACAACTACAGCAGATATTTGTAGCACATTTGTCAGTCTGTCCTTTGCCTCCAGTGGCTTCCAAACTTCCTATTACATCTGCTGTCTTGTGAGAAAAGTTTGAGCAACACCTGTTGTTTGGCAAAGTGGTCCTTAATCAGGGAGCCCATGATCTGCTGGGGTGATCTGGTAGTGCTGATGTATGGGATGATAAAACTCCCGTGGGTTTTTTCAGCATAACAGATCCAACCTGTAAGAGAAGCATTTTTAAGAATTAAATCAATCCGGCTGCCCATCTCTGGGTCAATGAAAGCTACGTAGCAAAGATGGACCATGACCCAATTTAAGAAAGGTTGCACAAGGAGTTATTTTTCCCATCCATTAAACTGGATATAACCAGACACATAAATATGTATCAAGCCCCAAACATTTGGGCAAGACGACAAAAGCAATTACTGTACTCAGATTATGGTAAGGTATATTTAATGCTATTTTTGAGATAAAGAAAGAAATGTGGTAATTGCAAAAGGAATTTCTGAATCTCCTTCACAGTGAGTTCACAAAGGCACAATCTGTTTGCATGATTTGAAATAATTGTTGGTTATTTTCCCCCCAGGCTGAATTGCTGTTTGTGACAAAAGCTGCCAACAGATTGTACTGTCTCTTGATCTATTATGCCGCCAATGTTTTCCATGCATTTCCCAGCTTCCATACCATCACTCACAGTATGGAAATCAGGCAGGACATATGTAAATTGCAAAACTGCCTGCTTGGTTCTGAAAATGCAAATACAGCTAGTCCTTTAAAGGCTTAATTCTAATTCCCCATTCATCCTGTTTGCCCTTCTGTACAGGTTGAAAAACAGAATAACACAGCTGGAAGGGACCTTGGAAGTCTTCTAGTCCAACCCCTTGCTCAAGCAGGAAACTCTATACCATTTCAAACAAAAGGTTGTCCAATCTCTTCTTAAAAGCCTCCAGTGATGGAGCACTCAGAACTTCTGAATGTAAGCCATTCCACTGGTTAATTGTCCTCACTGTTAGAAAATTCCTCCTTAATTCCAAATTGCTTCTCTCCTTGATTAGTTTCCAACCATTGCTTCTTGTCCTGCCTTCAGGGGCTTTGGAGAATAGGTTGACTCCCTTACAATCCCAATTGGGACTAGAATTTCAGGAGTAAGGTCATTGTGGTCATAGCACTCAGGTGACTGGACCTGATTTTTTTTTTTACTATTTTTAAAGTGTTCGTTAGTGAATCACATGGTTGTAAGTCCAAATCATGCAGTTAAGCAAATCCATTCTCCCAAATGGTTTTTTTTTTTTTTTTTGCAAAGTGGCAAAATACACCAGAAACAATTAGAAAACTATGCAAATCAATCGAGTGACCATAGGATGCTGCAATCAGTTGTAAATGATGGGCATAAACTGTTTCAATTCCTACCCTCAAAATGACGCTATAGAGCACTGCACACCAGAACAACTAGACACAAGAACAGTTTTTTCCCAAACGCCATCACTCTGCTAAATAATAATTCCCTCAACACTGTCAAACTACAGTATTTACTAAGTCTGCACTATTAATCTTCTCATCGTTCCCACCACCCGTCTCCTTCCACTTATGACTGTATGACTGTAACTTTGTTTCTTGTATCCTTACGATTTATATTGATATTGTTTCCTGATTGCTTATTTGTACCCTATGACTATCATTAAGTGTTGTACCTTATGATTCTTGACAAATGTATCTTTTCCTTTATGTACATGCGTATGCATCAAAGACAAATTCCTTGTGTGTCCAATCACACTTGGCCAATAAAAAATTCAATTCAATTCAATTCAATTCAATTCAATTCAATTCAATTCTATTCGATTCTATTCTATTCTATTCTATTCTATTCTAAATGGGAGTCAAGTGCCTGAAATCCAGTCATGGGGGAGGGGGGGCATGTTTTACAACAGCCATAAATGCTGTATTGGGCCACAAAGAATTTCTCCAAGGCTGTCATACTGTCATACCTTCAAACTTACTAGTTATAAGTTGAGGACTACCTGTAATTTACCTTTTGAATTTTTTTTAAATTTTTGCTGAAATTTTGTATAACATGGTGGCCAGATTTGGAGCCAGTTATGGTGGTCAGATTTAGGGCACATTACATCAAGGACAGTCTTTTCAGTCTTCACTCCCCTCTGGTGCCATGTGACACTTACTTACCAGGGCAAGCAGCAGCTAACATGGGCAAAGCCTTCTTATCTTCTACTCGTCTCTGGAAACGCTGCACAAATTCCCGCTGGCTCTCCAGCAAACTGAAGTTCCTGCTGAAAGTTGTATCGAAGACAAAATGCACCCCTGATAAAGGAGAAAGAAGAAGTGTTGAATAGATACTACAAGGAAGTGCAATTCAGGATGGCATTTGGTCAACTCAGCTGCAGCAAAGAAGAGGCTGCAACCATCAATGATCAGCAGCAACATTTCACAGGACGTATGATTGGCATTTCATTAGTTCATGCACCTGGCCAAGTTTACAGAAAGGACTGTACAGGTTTCTGTAAGACATCTTGAATGCTAAGGTGGTCCCTATTTTTCTACTTGCGTTTTTTACGTGCTTTCAAACTGCTAGGTTGGCAGAAGCTGGGACAAGTCACGGGAGCTCACCCCGTTACGCGGCACTAGATTCGAACCGCTGAACTGCCGACCTTCTGATTGACAAGCTCAGTGTCTTAGCCACTGAGCCACCACGTCTTTAATACTAGCCTGGAACAAATGCATAATCTTTGATATTATAATAATTTCCTGCCTTATTTACAGTGAGTTCTTTACATACTTTGAATGCTGCTTTTTTCCTTCTACGTAGGCTCAGTTGCTATTTATAAGCTGCCATCAGATTTACCTTGTATTGCTTGAATTTTCATCTCTCTTCCATTTTTTCCCAGCCTTCCCACAATTTTGAATGCAAATTAAAGTATTACATTTGCAAAGCATTTGGAACTCACAATAACTGAATACAGGAATAGAAATTGGATAAGATTACTTTCTCATTTACATCACATGCTTGATGATTTCCACATAAGCACGGGAAGGAGTTTATTCTTATAGCCGCCATGTTCAATTTCTCTGCAAGTGTTTTAGAACAGCATAATCCAGAATTCTTCACAACTTCCCAAAAATATGATTGAATTATTTTACACCCATTTTTGTAGGCTAGTTTCCATGGTTGTGGGTAATAATAATGATTGAATTATTATAATTGGTATAAGATTAGGAAAAATATTTTACCACCTTTTAAGTATGTCAGCTTATATAAATGACAACGCATATATTTCAAATTTGTTTTATTTTCTCACATTTCCCATATTTCTGTCTTTAATACTGCTTGGGTGTGACACACAAATGACTTTGATTTGGATTAATTTCCCCGGATTAGCGCAGCATCTCTTTTGAGAATTTTAAGGAGCATCTTTCTGGCTGAGAAATGCCACTGCAGACTTTACATGCAAATCTTTTAGCACTGTTTTCAAATCAAATTCTACTCACCTAAATTCTTCAAGAAGGCTGTCAGCTTCTTAGCTGTGTCTAAAGGAGTCATTCCGAACCTTGCAGCTAAAGAAGCTCTGGACTGGGGAGATACAGACACCACCACCAATTTCTTGGGAGAATTGGATGCCTTTTAGTTAAAAAAAAAAAGAAGAAAAAAACCTGTAACTCTCCACTTGACCTAGCAAACTGATATTTGTATAAAGGCAGGTGAACTATTTCCGTGTGCTTATTATCTAATACATTAAACATACCTCTTCACCGGAGGAGCTAAAATTAATATTAAAGGTTGACTCCTGGTGAACACATCCCTTCTCTCTTTCTCCCTTCCCCCCAATATTCAAGGTAGATAACGATTAAAAATGGTAATGGAAAAAGAGAAAGTTGGAGGCCATTAAAGTACAACTCCGTTTAGTGCAAGAATCAAAATTAAACACGAACATATCATCGCTAGGTTTGTTCCCTTTGTCCTATTTACACATTATTAAAATGCTAAATCACTTTACCTTATTGGCATTTAATACTTTGCAGAGCTCGTCGTGGCTCTGCTGAGTGATTAGGATGCTCTCCGCTGATGTAATGCAACCACTGCAGGCCAAGCAGTCATTGAGTGTAATCTTGGCCTTTTCCAGTTTTTTGTGACCCTCCGTCCTAGGAAGGAAGCCATCGAATGTACTGCTGTCAGCATCCTGAAAAAAGTAATGGTGATGGGCATCCACAGGGAAGGCCAAAAAGCCAGGATGATAGATGTAGCCACACAAGCGAAGCCCCACCATTTTCTTACGTGCAGCATGGTTGTGTGGCTACCATCTTGATCTTTTTGACACATATACACACCCCAGGTACAGGTAGTCCTCGACTTAGAACAGCTTATTTAGTGACCGTCCAAAGTTACAATGGCACTGAAAAAAGTGACTGATGATCGTTTTTCACACAACTGTTGCAACATCCCCATGATCAAAAATTCAGACGCTTGGCAACTGATTTATATTTATGACGGTTGCAGTGTCTCAGGATCATGTGATCCTTTTTGTGACCTTCTGATAAGTAAAGTCAATGGGGAAGTCATTCGTGTTACTAACTTTAAAAAAAGCAATGATTCACTTAACAACTGTGGCAAGAAAAGTTGTAAAATGGGGCAAAACTCACTTAATAAAGTCTCACTTTGGGTTCAATTGTGGTCGTAGGCTGAGGACTACCTGTATTCCTGTTCACTTCCCACTTTTGTTACAGGGTTCCCACCATCAAAGACAATACCGTAGAGGAGTTACAGATTTCTTTTGCTCTGCTCCACAGAGAGATTTGTGCTAGATTATATCCTCGAGAACACTAATCTGTTGTCAAAAGTTTAGAGTTTCACAGCAAAAACTAAGATAAGTTTCTGATTATGACAAAAATGAATCACATCAATTTCTGGTCCTCAAATCTAGAGCTGCTCCCTTCCATTCCAACAAAAAGTTCTGCTAAAGATGATCTGTGTAGCAGAGTTACCAACCACTTTAAAACATGTTGAAAAAAAGCTTGTTCTATAGTCCGTAAAACGCACTCAGACAGGGGAAAGAAAAACTTTACCTGGCCAACTTGGAAATAAGTTCCATCATCTTCAATACGGATCTTAGCTGCTACTCTCCCAGACTTTTCAACTTTGATTGGTTTTATGCATTCCTGAAAGGGAAATCAAACAATCAAATTAGCCAACAAGCCAACAAACATCTGTAACAAAAACAAAACAAATACAAAAATATGTGGAATTAAATATTTAAAGATTAATTTAAACCAAGCTTCCTAGGTGAATCCCAAATTTTGCTAACTATGATCTGGCTGGCATTATATTCAGTCCTTCTGCCTCTGAAGCTTTCTGTGATTTTACTAAACTGGGTTCCACAGGCATCATCTTTTCCAAACCTAAAACATAGATACGAATCTTAGATGTCTAACATGGAAAACAAATGAAGCCAATGCTCTGCAAAAGAGAAATTTTTTTTGAAAAAATGAAACAAGATGTAATTTGCTTATGATAAACCTGTATAAGAAAAAAAGTTGAAAAATATTTGAATTACAAATATTTTGGGCAAGAATTTATATGCTCAAGATCAATGAAGAAAAAGTGAATTGTTTTGTATATAAACCCACAAGTACAATTATAGTTAAAAATGATGATAGATATGTAGGAGTAGAAATCAAATGAGACTAAAACTATAATAATCAGAATATACGTATCTAATAAAAGAAAATTATATTCTTTAAAGGACATGGAAAAATTAATAGATTTACCATGACAATTGGTGTCTCTTGGGAAATTGGAATGATTTTTCCAAAACTAGTTAAATAATTGTTTCTGTATCAAATTAATGCAAGGTAAGCTGCAAAATAAACCATCAAAATATGTTTTGAAATGACGGAGAAATTTGAGCTCATAGCTATATGGAGAAATGTAAATGGAAATGCTACAGAACATACATACTTATCTGAAAGACACAGATCCTTTTCAAGAATAGATACATTTTGGATTTCTAAGAAATTAGCCGTGTGTATTAGTAAAAACAAAGATACTACCAAACATGATGTCACACTTTAATCCGGTGCCTTTGACATATGAGAGCACAGAATTTACAGATGGAGGTTAAATGGGACTCTATTACAAAAAAAATCAGTAATCAAGGACCATAAAAAACTGAAAGTTTTAAAGAATAATCTAAATAAAAGTACACATGTAAGAACAAAATGAAACACAACTAAAGCTTTTATAAGAGGATAATTTATAAAGAGCAACAAAGATGATTAGGGGGCTGGAGGTTAAAACATAAGAAGAATGGTTGCAGGAATTGGTTATGTCTAATTTAATGAAAAGAAGGACTAGGGGAGACATGATAGTAGTCTTCCAATATGTTAGGGGCTGCCCCAAAGAAAAGAGAGTCAAGCTATTCTCCAAAGCACCTGAGGGCAGGACAAGAAGCAACAGATGGAAACTAATCAGGGAGAGAAGCAACTTAGAACTAAGGAGAAATTTCCTAACAGTGAGAACAATTAATCAGTGGAATGATTTTGTCTTGATCTAGGAGAGATTTCAGATGAAACCTTAGTAAGACCACACTTGGAATGCTTCATCCAGTTTTGGTCACGTTATAAAAAGGAGGTTGAGACTTGGGAAAAAGGTCAGAGAAGAGCAACTAAAATGATCAAAGGCCTGGAGACTAAAACATACGAAGAATGGTTGCTAGAATTGGGAATGTCTAATTTAATGAAGAGAAGGACTAGGGGAGACATGATAGTGTTCCAATATCTCAGGGGCTGCCAAAAAGAAGAGATGGTCAACTTATTTTCCAAAGCACCTGAGGGCAGGACAAGAAGCAATGGGTGGAAACTAATCAAGGAGAGAAGCAGTTTAGAACTAAGGAGAAACTTCCTAACAGTGAGGACAATTAACCAGTGGGACAGCTGGCCTCCAGAAGTTGTGAATGTTGCAACACTGGAGGCTTTTAAGAAGGTAGGTTTTTAAGTATAGGGTCTCCTGCTTAACAGAGGGGGGGGAGTTTTGGACTAGTCCAGGGGTCTCCAACCTTGGCAACTTGAAGCCTGGCGGACTTCAACTCCCAGAATTCCCCAGCCAGCAAAGCCAGCAAGGTTGGAGGCCCCTGGACTAAGGTCCCTTCCAACTCTGTTCTTCTATGTTCTATGTGAGAGCGCTGCCCGTTCCCTGCTGCTTGCTGGGCGGGGAGCGCCCAAGGCCGGACGGGAGGGCGAGAGCAGCCTTCCGGGCCCGATGCCAAGCGGCCCAGAGAGCAGTCCACAGCCCTTGTCACGCCGCCCAGGTCAACTGGCTATACCGCTTTCCCAACAGGCAGAGAATGGAGCCCTTTTAAGCGAGGCCGCTTCCTCCCTTACTAGAGAGGGAAACCCCAACAACCCCAACCGCAGTGAGGCTGTGAGGAAGCACCACGACGACGCTTAGCCTTAGGCCCACGGAGAAGGCAGCTCCAGACAGGCTAGTCCCACTTCGGCCTCTTGCCAGCCCACCTGACAGGGCTACCCATAAGGCCTGCGAGCGTCGCTCCGGCCTGACGCCCACCTGCGAGGGCCCGATGAAATCGTCCAGGTCGGACAGCTGCAGAGCGCCGCTGAAGGGCGACGCCACCGCCATCTTGCTCCCGCCGTAAAGCGCGCAAAAGACGGCGATGACGCCACAGGCCTTTCTGTCGTAAAAGCCACTGCGAGGCTCCGCCCATTCTCCTCGGGGGTTGTTTTTTTTGAGAGACCGTGAGGCTCCGCCCATTCTCCTCCTCGAGGTTGGCGGCGGTTTGAGGGACCCCGAGGCAGACACGAGGCTCCACCCTTTCTCCTCCGGACGATTGGTGGTTTGAGGGACCGCTAGACAGACAAAAGCTCCGCCCATTCTCCTCGGGGGGAGGGTTTGAGAGACCGTGAGGCTCTGCCGATTCTCCTGAGGGGGTGGCGCTTTGTGAGACCGCGAGGCAGGCGTACGAGGCTCCGCCCATTCTCCTTGGGGTTGGCGGCGGTTTGAGAGACCGTGAGGCTCCGCCCATCCTTCTGGGAGGGGGCGGTTTGAGGGACCGCTAGACAGTCAAAGGCTCCACCCATTGTCCTCGGGGAGGGTTGTTTGAGGGACCGCGAGGCAGACATGAGGTTCCGCCCATTCTCCTTGGGGGTTGGTGGTTTGAGGGACCGTTAGACAAAGGCTCCGCCCATTCTCCTTGGAGTTGGCGGCAGTTTGAGGGATCGCGAGGCAAAGATATGAGGCTCCGCCCATTCTCCTTGGGGTTGGCGGTTTGCGAGACCGGCATACGAGGCTCCGCTCATTCTCGGGGTTGGCGGTTTGAGGGACCGCTAGACAGACAAAGGCTCCGCCCATTTTCCTCCTTGGGGTTGGCGGCGGTTTGAGGGACTGCGAGGCGAGGCGAGGCTCCGCCCATTCTCCTTGGGATTGGCGGTTGCGAGACTGCGAGGCAGGCAGACGTGGCTCCGCCCATTCTCTGGGGGGCGGGGGAAAGAAAGGTGGCGGTTGGGGAAGAAGAGCGCCTCTCGAGCCTTTGGCCGTGAGGGAGAAACTGATCGGGGCTTTCAGAGGCTGCCCACCGGGACTGGGATCTGAGAGCTCAGCCGGGGGAATCGCCCAAGGCCATCTCAGCCATCGCTGAGTAAACGGAGACCCCCCAATTTACAATGCGGTCCTTTGGGCTGCTCCAAAAAAAGCACCAGGGGGATTAAACTAACCGAATTTACTAGTCTCCTACCAGCCTTGCGAGGTAGTCCAGCCAAGAAGCACACCCAGGAGGACTAGCTCTAATTTTAATTGGAAAGTTATATTCACTTCTGAAGACAGCAAAGTCCACCTTTTGGATAAAGAGGACCCTTGCTTTGAAAGAAGAGTGAAAGAGGCCATTTATGTTAATATTGAGCAGCCCCCCCCTTCTCAATGGGGATGGGGGTATAAGACACCACCTGTCCCCAAATTTATAATTCAGTCCTTTTGGCTGCTCCAAAAAAGCATCAGGGACTAGACTAACCAAACTATTAGTCTGCCATCAGCCTTGCAAGGTAGTCCAGGCAAGAAGCACACCCAGAAGGACTAGCTCTTAACTTTATTATAAGGTTATATATTCACTTTTTGAAGACCGCAAAAGCCCACTTTTTGGATCAAGAGGACCATTGGTTTGAAAGTAGGTGTAGGAAGACAGATCCATCTTTGTTCAGTTCCAAGATGGTGAGAAAGACGCTGGAAATGAAATGGAGGCCGATTGGAAAGAAAGTTTATTGATGAGAAGAACCAGCAACAAACAGCATGTGGTTCTGGGGCAGCTGACCAATTAGCTTGAGTGCAATTCATCAAGTTTACACTGTATTTTGTAATTTTGAGATTTGCTTTGTGTGCTTTTATTATTTGATTGGCTTTAGTTGTTTTGCAAAGGTTCATGATGGGATCCTTGGTCCTAATCCTGTCAAGCATGTGTAACTGATTTTATCTTGTTATGGCCTCTAGTCTGCCTTTCCTAATGGACTTAATGGTATTGTTTTCATTTTTCTCAATGGAGGGGGTTAAGGTCATCTCCTGTCCTTAATCCCATCACCTGGAGGTGAAGGTGTTTTGTTTGTGAATAGGCTTGGCCCAGGATTTCTTAATGGGCACCTGCTGTAGGCTATTAAGAAAGAGGGGAGGGGCTGCTGTCTGCCTCTATGAACATGTTTCTGCCATTTCTCCTTTGTTCCTGGGGAAATATAATATTCTACCCTCTTAATATTCCTCAAAATATTTCATTCTTTAGGAGGGGGGAGGTGTCTTCTCACAAAGGGTAAATGTTTATGTTAACATTGAGAAACCCCCTCTCGAGGGATAAGACACCACTTATCCTCAATTTACAATGCAGTCCTTTTGGCTGCTCCAAGAAGATTCCACACTTCCAGGTAAAACCATAAGGAACCACAACGGCTCTCCAGAGAGTGTTAAGATCAGTTGGACTGCATTGAAAACACAATCTTTCCACCCCACTCCCCCCAATCCTGTCAGAACCCATCATTGCCTCCTCCCACCAACTAATCTCAACTGTCAATAACTGTCTTTCCATCTCCCACAGCATCCAATACAATTGATGAAGCTTCCTGGATAGGAATCAGTCCAGTTGCCTTTTCAAACTAAATACCACTTTTGATACTCCTCGAATCATGGAATATCATCAGAATTGCCATCACTGAATCAAGAAGGCATGTCAGATATCCTTCATTGCCCAACAGTTTGCTTGTTTTTTCTTCCTTGATGTGTCATAAATTATTGTTGTTATTTAAATATTAGATGGATTCCAAAATTGGTGCAGAAGAACCCAGATGGAGGAAGGCAGTGTTTGGATTCTTGGCCTTGGAGGCTGCAATAAACCAGCAGATCAAGGACTTGTGCAAAGGAAAATAGGACCTGGATGAAGGGAGAGAACTATTGGGTGCTCATTAGATAACCTGGATACTGTTTCTACTGCTGGTCCCCTTTTCCTGTTATGGATTTTTGGGTGAGGCCATAGAGGCTATAAACTTGAATAGATCAACTCTTTGTTGAGGGGAGGAGAGATTTATTAATAGAAGAAGAGAGTGAGAAGGACTTTTTTGTAGATTAGCAGGACTTGGTTTTCTTCTTTTGGGTTTGACCTTGGGATGGTTGGTTGGCCTTGGAAGGGAACCACTAACCACTAAAACCAGAAATCGTCTCTTCTTTCCCTGCCCCTTTTCTCAGAAATGGAATACTGTCCCAAAAATTTGTACTGCCAATCAGTGCCAATTTAAAAAGAATTTCTTGGGCACCCAGGGATTACCACCTTGGTAATCTTTGGGCTCTATGTGCTGGTTGGCCTTTGCGTTTTTCTCCACCAATGCAAGTAAGTTGTTCCTGCTCATTCCGGGAGAGTGGCATCACTACGACCTGGGAAACCCCAGGGCACTGAAAGCACTATTGGAGCAAAAGGGATAACCTCAGGGATTACCAGTGTGATCTCTAGGTGTAATCTGCAATCTTTAATGTTGGTGTTAAAACTGTAGACTCTCCGGTAATGTTGGGAATACAGGTAGATAAATTTTGTATTCTTTCACACCCAACTGAGACTTCTAGGCACATCACTTGATGTTCATAACCGCTCACAGGAGAAGCTCAAGAGATCCGACACAGCTAAATTAGTTATTTTATTGTAGACAAGAAAGAAGCCATATATATATGTAGAAGATTTGCCTACTGCAGAAGACAAAAAAGTCAACTATTTCTCTGTATCCCTTACATGGTTTAAATTCTAGGCCCTTTCTGAGACTCTCTGGAAATTTGGTTATTTTCTTTTCGACCTCGAGAATGGGACATACCTGTTCTAGGTTTGCAAAATGGTTCTATATTCCGATTAACAGAGTTGGAAGGGACCTCTTGTAGGTCATTTAGTCCAATCCCGCATCCAAGCAGGAGACCCTATGCCATTTCTGACAGATGGCAATTCTGTCCAGCCTGAGAATCACTGGTTTCTGCCTCACTAGATCCAGCTCTTGCAAAAATGAAACCCAAATGGCCTCTTGCCATTTTTTTAATGCTCTTTTTGGCACTCCAACTACTATCGCTACAAACTGGCGACAGCCCCCTGGCCTTCCAAGTTGGTGGGATGGGAGAAAATGAGGGATTGGAGAGATTTAATATTGTTAGCTTCTGGTCTTTTGTCCTCTTCTCATCATCTGTAATCCCAAAGGTCTTCAGATTTTCCTTCCTGTTTCTGAGCTGCTCCAGGGATGAGAGAAGCAGGGTAGGGGGAGATATTCTGCCCCAGTGACATTTGCAGGGGGTTACATACAGGAAGTCCCTGACTTACAACAGCTGATTTAATGACTGTTCAAACAGTCCCTGAAAAAAGTGACTTATGGCCATTTTTCACACAACTATTACAGCATCCCCATGGTCACGTGATCAAAATCCAGACACTTGGCAACTGGTTCCTATTTATGACACTTGCAGTGTCCCAGGGTCAAGTGATCCGTTTTGACCTGATGAGCAAAGTCAATGGGGAAGCCATATTCACTTAAACAACCGTATTTCTGATTTAACAACAGCAATAGTTCATTTAACAACGGGGGCAAGAAAAGTTGTAAAATGGAGCAAAACTCACTCAGCAATTGTCTTACTTAGCAACAGAAATTGGGCCATAAGTTGTGGTTGTAAGTCAAGGACTAGCTGTAACCAGGTCACTTGAAGTGTATAACAATACCTTTTTTTTTTCTTCTATCTATACACACATCTTCATAAACTAGCTTGCAGGTTGGGATTCTGGTTAAAAAGCACAGGAGAAAGTTTCAAATGGTATATTCCTGTTTTCATGAGGGCCTCATTCCGAACAGGAAGAAAAGATAGCAATAGCACTTAGACTTATATACTGCTTCACAGGGCTTTTACAGCCCTCTCTAAGCAGTTTACAGAGTCAGCCTCTTGCCTCCAACAATCTGGGTCCTCATTTGACCCACTTTGGAAGGATGAAAGGCTGAGTCAACCTTGAGCCTGGTGGGATTTGAACTGCCAAATTGCAGGCAGGCAGCAGTAATAGCCTGCAGTACTGCACTCTAACCACTGTGCCACTGTGGCTCTTACATACAATCTGCTTCATTTCCAATCCCTTCAAGAGGCAGTTTTCCTGTTGGAAAGGCTTCAGATGCCCCTCTCATAAACTTCTTCCTCATAAACCGAGATGGACAAAATTTACCTCAATGCATGAATGGGAGGCCTGCAGAAATACCAAACATTGGGGCCAAATCACAGGTTGCCAAGACTATAAATGCTCTCATTTTGCAATCTGATTGGGATTATTCCTCCAAAAGCTCCACAAAGGATAGGAAGGAGGCATCACTGGTCACAAAAGACCACGCGTGAGCTTTGGATTCCACTTCAAACAAAAGGACAAAGGTAGAACAGAAGCGAAGCCAAATTGAATTAAAATTACATTAGAATTCATACAATCATTCCCCAAATGCACATTTCCCTCCTGCTGTATTAAAAAAAAATGCAGTAAGACAATATTTTGGAGGGTTCTGGAGGCTGCAATCATGAGTTGGGAGGGCTGGGTGCCATTACAAAGCCTTGGACAGTGCACCACAGCTGTAGAAGGTGATGGATTTACTCATTTTGCTGGCTCCATTTGACCCCCACCCCCACTTCACAATTGCAAAAATTCTACCGTTTCTGCCAAAGAGTCCTTCCAAACACCTGATCCTTTTGAGTTTTAAAAAAACCCTGTTTTGTCACCAAAGGAAGTACCATCGGCATGTCCAAGTGAAGATGCCCAAAAAATGTAAAATAAAAGCAGTGACAGCAATCGGTTTGCAAGCAACGAAGCAGGGAAGGAAGTTGGCACCTGCAAAGCCCCAAATCCACATCAGCAACTCCTCTGTAAAAGAGATGAGGAGGATCAAGGCTTGGAAAAGATGCTGCGAGCCTTCCAAGATCCTTAACCTCCTTTTGGAGAGGCCTGTAGACCCTCGGAGGCGGTGCAAATAACAGTCTGATGTTAGCAGGCGCATGACATGGAGGGATTTTGCATTTTGAGTTTCCATGTGCGCTTCAGAAGAGACCACACTGTGCAAAGGGATTCCGGAGACAGACTTGGATGTATCCAACAGCTGCTTTCTCCTTAGAAGTCCACCATCATTCTTTATTTTCAGCAGTGCTCTGGATCCGTGGCAGTAGAAGTGCATTTTCCAGACTTGAGTACTAGAAATCTGTTGCAAGAAACATACCCAGGAATTCAAATTCCAGGCCAAGCTTTGAAACCCGAAACCAATCGCTTAGCCTTTGCTGGGTTAAAGGAGATGGCCGAGGACATCAAAAGCGTGTCCAGATATTTTTTTTAAATAGCCAGAAGCAGTTTGTGCTGGAGGTGAGCATGATCAAACCAATATTTTTAAAAAAGCACTTTATGAATTCCATCTTTCCTATTAGTGAAAATATATATTATATGTATATACATATATATTTATGATCTTAAATAAACTATTCTCCAATTCTGAGAAGATATTTGGCCTCTCTCGGTGCAAGGTGGGATCCTGGCTACTTAAAATCTGCCAGAATATCGCTGAAGATGTTCAGGAAAAGATGTGCGTGGTGGTCTCGGAAGACCAGAGTGGGTCGGAAACGGATCGATCGGTCCCCACTGCCGCCTAATACGACACCTGAGGGAAGAGGGGAAAAAAAAAAAGGAAGCTGCAGATTCAGTTCTCTTTAATCACACAAAAAGAGTTTTCCATCACAAAATCCCCTGGATACTGGCAGGGATATCATCATGTTTAAGTAACTAATCAAATAAGCTATCAATCAATCAGAATAGAGCTGGAAGTGACCTTGGAGGTCTTCTAGTCCAAATCCCTGCTCTAGCAGGAGACCCTATACCAGTCCAGACAAGTGGCTGTCCAGTCTCTTCTTGAAAACCTCCACTGATGAAGAACCCACAACCTCTGAAGGTCACTGGTTAATTGTTCTCACTGTTAGGAATATATAATATATAGCTGGATGCCCATGCTTTATTACAAAACTCTGTGATCAGGTGTGATAAATTGACACTTAAAGCCTGAAACTTAATGTAGAATGTGTAACTCTGTAGCATCACAGCGTGTTAATATAAGGCAACTGGCAGTTTGAACAGAGGGGGAGGAGGAGGAGTAGAATGTCCCACCCTGCAGGCCAGATGAGTCATGCCACACCCGGTTTAGCATGTGAATATAAGGCAACTGGCAGTTGGGACAGAGTTCCTTTCAGGTGGGGAGGGCGAGTAGAACGTCTAGCTCCTTAGCATCAAAGATAGTTTGGTAGAGATTATAAAATATAATCTCTACCAAATCTTTGGCAAAAGTGAGCGTAGGTGGCAGATACCGAGAGTCAAAACAGGACAACTAAGATGCTGGAGGTATCAGGCCTGGAGGAACAGGTGTGGTCTGCCAGCAGCCTGCAGAACTGGCAGCGGAATTGGACAGTGAGGAGGCTGGGGAGGACCATGGGCCAGTCCTGGAGTCTGGGGAAGGCCCGGACGAAGGCTCTGCATCAGAAGCAGAGATGGGGCCAGGGCCATTTGGGAGTGATGTGTGGACTCGGAGCCCCCAGAGTCAGACAGCAGAGAGGCAGAGGAACAGGAAGAGCCTGTCCCTAGTGCACACATGCGCAGAGCTGCCAGAAAGCAAGAGCAGCTAAAGCAAAAGGGATGACTCGGGAGTAAGGCCAGGAGATGATTGGCTCCTCCTATAAAGCTTAAAAGAGAAACAAAGGCACTTGGGCCTTTTTGCAGGAAAGCAAGGTTGCTAACTCTGTTTCCAGTCGGTGTCTCTTGTTTGTTTCTGAACTTCGTGGGGCTTTGCCAAGTAAGGCCTTTGGCAGGGTATCACAGAAGATAAAGACTGGTGATTCTCCCGAAGGACTTCTTCTGAAGGACTTGTTTTGCAACTAATTTGGACTCAGCTGGGAATGAACGTAATTCTCAGCTGTTACAATAAAATAGGTTTATTTGGGACTAATTGTGTCTTGTAATGACTCAGTAAGCCTAGGTCACAACAACAGGTTGCACCCATCACTCCCAAGAAGCTGGCGGCAAGCCCTACATAGATGGGGAAGATCATGGAAGCAAGATAATCAGATTTCAGGAATTTAAGGCTACAGTGGGGCAAATACAGAATCTTGGAACCAGCAAGAACAATTTCCCAGCCTCCTTCATACGGAGTTCATTTACACAATCTGAAACATTTCTCCCTGTTTTCTCCCCACCTGAGCTGGTTTACTATTTATGAGATGAGCTACTGATAGATTCATCTTCCGTCTCTTGATGCTCACATCTCCCCTTCCCCTTCCTTTGCTCTCCACAATTTCTCACGGGTGGAGGGACCGGGGGGAGGGGGATTTCTTGAAGAGCATCTAAGAGGGCAGCCTTAAGTACAGGTAAATCCTTGCCTAACGAACACAATTGAGCCCCCAAAATAACAGTTGTTAAGTGAGTTTCTTGCCACAGTTGTTTGGTAACACAGTTGTTTGAGGAATCTGGCTTCGCCCATTGACTTTGCTTGTTGCAAACTGCCTGGGAAGCGATCACATGATCCTGGGATATGCAACCGTCATAAGTACATGCCAGTTGCCAAGCATCCAAATTTTGGTCATGCGATTGCGAGGATACTGCAATGGTCGCAAGTGTGAAAAACGATCAGAAGTCACTTTTTTTCAGTGACCTAACTACCTAACTATGTGTGATTCATTGGATGGGGGATTTGGAGGCGTAATGGAGAAAGGGCTAGAGTTAGAAGGTCAAAGGTCAGCCTATGGCTTAAAAATGGCCGGCAACACTTAGCTTTTGAATATCCAACTGAATTGTGAGAATCTTAGATAAGCAGAACAAACGAGGAGAGAAAAAAACTAGAAGACTCCCCCACCCAGAATCTCAACTTTCACTAGATGCCCCTCATAAGATTTTTAATGAAAGCTGGAAATAGAATAGGCAGGTCTATTTCTTCAGCTAGGGGGATCAAAAGCTTGTTTCTTTGTCCTTACAATTTACACATTTCATTACCCACCTAGGGCTTGATGATATTATCAAGCTTGGCAGTGAAACATCTGCAAGAAAACAACCAAGCTCAAAGAGAACCAATGACTCTTCAGTTCAGCCTTGGGCTTCAGATCTCTTCTGTTTAAATCCATGAAAGGATGGATTTTTTTTTTCTTGTTTTCCTCCTTCCTTCATTCAAAATTGTATCTACTTATTGCCATTTTATTATTATTAAAATTATATATTTATCATTATTCTTATACCAGCAGTTGTACATTTATGCATAATTTAGTCTGATTAAAAAGCCTCAGTAGGTGGCACTGTGTGATTGATCTCATTTGGAAGCTAAGCAATCTTGTAATATTTGGAAGCCTGTTTAGTATGTGGAAGGGGATCGGAGATCACTAGGAGATTTTAGGATTGCAGACTAGACTGAAGTTAAAAAAAAAAAATCTCTAAAGATAGCACTAGCAAATTGTTGCCCTATTTTTTGCCCAATCCCAACTTGAGGTTAAACTTAACTTGGAGATAGTTTTATTTTTTAAAAGACATTAAATATGATTTATCAGGTACTTCCCAACCTTTGAGATCCAGGTGTAGGAAACAAAAACCCAAGCTCTGATTCAAAGCACCACATCTTACCTTTGTTTCTTGCTATTTCAATGAGCTTGTTCCGAATTGTGTCATTTGGAGTGTCAAAAGAGCAGAATGTCCCTCGTCCCCGGACTCGGCTGATCAGATGGGGATAGCGACTCTACAAAAAAAGGGAAAAGTAAATCACAGGTTGTCATCTTCGTGGAAAACCAGCCAAGGCATGCTGGGAAAAAAAAAAAACCAGGGAAAGGAAATATAAGAGCTGTGGGTGGCACAGTGGATAGAATGCAGTATCGCAGGCTAACTCTGTTGACTGCCAGCAGTTTGATTCTCACTGGCTCAAGGTTGACTCAACCTTCCATCCTTCCAAGGTTGGTAAAATGAGGACCCAGATTGTTGGAGGCCATAGGCTGACTCTGCAATCCATTTAGAGAGTGCTGTAAAGCACTGTGAAACGGTATATAGGTTTTATTGCTATTGCTATAATTCCCAGACACTGAGCTTTAAAAAAAAGCACCTAGTTTTCTCACTAGTAGAGAACATCAAGAAATCACAATCGTGACTGTGGCAGATTGTGGCAGTGCTGTAATGGCCACACATTTGCAAATACACTTGGTCTGAGGATCCTTGACATTTAAATTCCATGGGAATAATGGATTTTGTACACATTCTTTAAGTAATCAGATTATAAGATATCATGATTCAAAAATGTTTGCCCTATGATGCACTGTTTCAGTCAACCAAACAGGAATAGAACAGAATAACAGTTGGAAGGGATCTTGGAGGTCTTCTAGTCTAGCAGAAGACCCTATACCCGTGATGGGGAACCTATGACATGTGTGTCACAAGTGGCACACGTAGCCATATCTGGGTATGTGAAGTTGTCCCACCGGAAGTTGTCAAACAGGCTGTTTTCGGCTTCCAGAGGACCTCCAGGGGGTGGGGAAGGCCATTTTTGCCCTCCCCAGACTCCTAGAAAGGCTCTGGAGGCTGGGGACAGCAAAAAACGGGCCTTCGGTCCCACTGGAAGTTGTTAAAATGGGCCATTTTGGCCTCTGGAGGACCTCCTGGGGGGGTGGGGGGTGGGAAGGCCGTTTTCGCCCTCCCCAGACTCCTAGAGAGGCCCTGGAACCATGTGAGAAAGAAAAACGGGCCTACTGCGCCATCACATGCCAGGAGCAGGGGGGGTTCGCGCACTCATGCGTGGGGCACATAGAATTATGGGTGTGGGCATGCGCGCATGCAACCAGCCCCCCCCCCTCCTGGCACGCGATGGCAAAAAGGTTAGCCATCACTGCCCTATACCATTTCAGACAAATAATTGTTCAATCTCTTCTTAAAAGCCTCCAATGATGGAGCACCTACAATTTCTGAAGGCAAGCCATTCCACTGCTTAATTGTTTTAACTGTCAGGAAATGTCTCCTTATTTCTAGTTTAGTTCTGTCCTTGACTGGCTTTATAGAGTTTTAGTAGCTTCTTAATATTCTCAGCTTCCAGCCATTCCTGGATCCACTGACTCCGCTTATTGTGGGCTTCAACTGTAACAGTAGGTACGCGTGAAACAGAGAAAAGCTACGGAGTCTGGTTCTTCTAGCCAGAGATGCCCAGCAATAGTAACTCCATTGTTGGGCATCAGAGATCTTGCCCACATCTTTTAATATTTAAGTATAAAAACCCAGTTTGCTCCGCATCCAACAAACTGTCCAAATCTCTTACTTTGCAAGAAAAATAATGGAAGATAATAGCAGAGTTTGCACCCGTAATTAGCCTGCAATACATTGAATCACAGACTAAACAGACCGGGATACCCAATAAGGCAAATCATGAACAAAGTAATTGAAGTTGTTTAGCTAGCAGACTTAGGCTGTAAAACAGGGGACACATATTCGTTTTTTTTAACAAAAACTGTAACAGATTTAACAGATTAAGAGAGTTGGAAGGGACCTTGTAGGTCATCTAGTCCAACCCCTGGCCCATGCAGGAGACCCTACACCATTTCTGACATATGGCAGTCCAGTCTCTTCTTGAAAGCCTCCAGTGATGAAGCTCCCACAACTTCTGAAGGTAACTTCTGTTCCATTGGTCGATTGTTGTCACTGTCAGAAAATTTCTCCTTATTTCCAGGTTAAATCTCTCCTTGTTCAGTTTCCATCCATTATTCCTTGTCTGGCCTATATGTGCTTTGGAAAATAGCTTGACCCCTTCCTCTCTATGGCAGCCCCTCAAATATTGGAATACTGCTATCATGTCTTCCCTGAACCGATGAAGTAGCACGGCAGCCAAAAACAGAAGCACATTCCAGACATATCTCTCTCAAGGCTGTCTCCCAGGGTTACCCACAGCAGCCGGAGGGGAGTGATCTCTACAACCTACGAAATTACTCCATTGTGAATGCGACTCATGACACACCCTGGGGGGAGTGGGGAAACAGGGTCATGATTGGGGCATAAATTACGTGGGATTAGAGTTGGCTTCACTTGGAATGTCCGACATGAAGCTCCTAATAAATAACAGGATTTCATTTGAAGGTTGGTTCGAGGCTCATGATTTAATTAGGGCATTTACACTTACCTGTAATTCCAGCAGCCCCATCAACAGGACCTTCCCAGCATGGCTGACGTTGCTCAGAAGATCCTCCCTTTTTATGACATTAATGACCTCCGCGAGCAGAAGATTCTTGGAAGGGTCCCCAAGCCACGTGTTAAAAATCCTATATGGCTGCAGGGTAGACAATCCAAAAGAGATAAAAGAAGAAGAAGAAGAAAAAGGAACAATTAACCCCTTTCTTTTGCTTTGACATACAGGTAGTCCTGAGTTACAACCATTCATACTGTGACCGTTACAACGGCAGTGAAAAAGTGACTTATGACCAGTCCTCGCACTTATGACTTCACAGCATCCTCGCCGTCACAGGATCAAAATTTTGGGCACCTGGCAACCAGCATATATTTAGGATGGTTGTGGCATCCCAGGTCATGTGATTGCCATGTGCGACATTTGCAGGGAGTATAATAATAATAACAATAACAATAATAATAATAATAACAACAAGTTGGAAGGGACCTTGGAGGTCAACTAGTCCAACCCTCTGCTCACGCAGGAGACCTATACTAGGATTCGAACTGCCAAACTGCTGACCTTTCTGATCGACAAGCTCAGTGTCTTAGCCACTGAGCCACCTAGCCAGGTTTCTGACGTCCGAAGTCAATTGAGGAAGCTGGGTTTGTTAAATGGCTATGTGGTTTGTTTAATGACCACAGAAAAAAAAAAGTCTTAAAATTGGCCATGCCTCTCTTAGCAAGTTCTGGCTGCAATTGTGGTCCCAAGTCAAGGACTACCTATATGGCATCACGATAGCAATGCAGGAGTCTACGACAACTTGCCGTGGGACAATTCAATGCTGTATTAATCATTTCATTCAGGTGCTTTTATCATTGGTGTCCACGTTTTTGATGAAATTATTGTTAACTCTTGTATTTCTGGATTGACTTTCTTCATTTTATTATTATTGGCCATGGTTCCGTTGAAATTTAACAGATTAACTTTTACAGATTAACATCACATTCAAAACCGGAGGGTTTCAAAGGAATTTAACAGATTAACAGAGTTGGAAGGGACCTTGTAGATAATCTAGTCCAACCCCCCACCACCAGGAAGAGACCCTACATCATTTCTGACAGATGGCAGCCGAGGCTCTTCTTGAAAGCTTCCAATGATGAAGCTCCCACAACTTCCGAAGGCAACTTCTGTTCCATGGGTTGATTGCTCTCTGTGTCAGAAAATTTCTGCTTATTTCCAGGTTAAATCTCTCCTTGTTCAGTTTCCATCCATTATTCCTTGTCTGGCCTTCGGGTGCCTTGGAAAATAGCTTGACCCCCTCCTCTCTGTGGCAGCCCCTCAAATATTGGAAGACTGCTATCATGTCTCTCCTGGTCCTTCTCTTTACTAGACTACCAAGGCCCAGTTCCTGCAACTGTTCATCCTATGTTTAAGTCTCCAGTCCCCTCATCATCCTGGTTGCTCTTCTCTGCACTCTTTCTAGAGTCTCAACATCTTTTTTACAATATGATGACCAAAACTGGATGCAACATTCTAGGTATGATCTTAATTTAATCTTTGTATTTGTTGAATTGTCCTGCAATGAGTTGTTTTGCAGCAGGTGGGCCTGCAACCAGTTGGCTGATGATAGTTGTCCCATTTGGCTTACAACTCCCAGAATTCCTCAGCCAGCATTTGGGAGTTGGAAGTCCACAGGTCTTATAAAGTGACCAAGGCTGAGAAACAGTGTCTTAAAAAGCTCTTCAAAACAGAAACTTACTGCATTTGCCCGAAATTCCTCCTTGTGGAAAAACCCTCCGGTCATCATCTTCTTGCTGAAACTCAGGACGTCCGCTGGATCTTCGAGCCCCCAGTGTTCGTGGGCCCAGAATTTGCCAGTACAGCCACCTCCCGTTTGTACCTCGTCTATCAAGAAACCGCAGCCGTGCTGTTGAGAAAGCACATCTGAATTTTAGTCCCTTTAAGAAAGGAATAAGGAGCAATTTAAGAAGGAGGTGAAATTAGCTTTGCTTGCTTTCTTTTAAGGGGGGGGGGGCTCCAAATTTGGCAACTTTTAAGACTTGTGGACTTCAACTCCCAGAATTCCCTAACCAGCATGGCTGGCTGGCTGAAGAATCTTGGGAGCTGAAGTCTATCAGTTTGTTGAAAAAATCAAATCCAGAAAGCACACACAGATAACTGATTCAGCAGGATTCATTAACTTCTCTTTATATACATAATAACACGTACAATACCAACAGCAAATTCTTCCAACGTGGTAGAGAGAACAAGCAAAACACAAGAAGAGGAGAGAACAGTTTCAGTTCAGAGTTCAGGGCAGACTAGTTTCAGTTCTCAGCACAGCACAGAGCTACAGAGCCATGCCCAGGCTCCTTCCTGTCTCAGCTCCTATTGGCTGACCTTGTTAGTAAGCTCTATTCATTGGCTGACTTTGTTTAGCATGTCTCTATTCCAGTTCATGAATATTCTGATAAAGTCTACAAGTCTTAAAAATTGCCAAGTTTGGAGACCCCTGCTGTAAGGAATACATGAGCAGATAATTGTCAGAAGTAGAGATTCAAGGATCTGAAGGGACCAGTTGACCTACTGGTCTCAGTGTGCAACCTTAGGAAAGTCACCCCACATCTTTGCTAAACCTTGTTTTGTATTAATTTGTTTAGATCGGGCAGCAGGTTAATTCATTTAATTCAGTTTAATGGCCGCTCATCTTAAACCAAACCCTGGACAGCTCACAACTAAAAGTTAAGCCAGACTTCTGCAAATAGAGCTGCCTTCTAAATGTTTGGATTTACAGAATTCCCCTGGCCAGAAACCATGGTTGATGGTTGGAAAGCAGGAAATTGCTCTGGTTGTGTAAGGTTTCATTATGCCACAAACTCGTGACCATGTTTTCGGTGGTTCACTATGCAAGCTGTTCCCAACATATAAAATAAAACACATATTCTATCAGATCCAGATCCTAGGGTCTAAGACGGGTATCAGCAACCTGCAGCTCCAGAGCTGCATGTGGCTCTTTGGGCCCTCTGCTGCGGCTCCGTCGGGTGATCCCACCACAGGCTGGCCACGCCCCTTGCCCTCCCCTCCCAGTCACTCCTCACCTAGCCTGAGAAGGTAAGGGCGACGGAGGGGGATGGAGAAGCAGCCAAGGCAGAGAGATACAGAGAGGGAGAGAGGTGGGGAAGGAAGGGAGGGAGGGAGAAAGAGAGAGATGTCAAAAGGGTTTTGTGGTTCCCAATGTTTTTTAAAAACCGGTTCTCTGTCCTAATGCCCGGCTGGGTAGGCTGGAGGGTATGTGTGTGTGTGTGTCATGTGACTGGTGGAAGTAACGTCAAGTTGGCCACACCCACCCAGGTTTTGTGGCTCCTGGTGTTTTCTTTTCTGTGGGAAATGGGTCCAAATGGCTCTTTGAGTGTTTAAGGTTGCAGACTCCTGAGAGGCAACAATTGGAAATTAGTGGGGAAAAAGTTTTCACCTCCCAAATCTATTCACTTCTCATCTGAACTGTACAATCGTATAGGAAAAAAAAGACCAAGAAAAGCCTTAAATAGCAAGCCCAGCAGGATCCTGTGGAATCTGAAATTACCAAGACATCTGATTCTTGCTCCTGATGCCTAAATAGAGATATTATGTTTTGATACAGAATAGAATGGTGGAATGTAGTATGTCTATAGTTACGCAGACAGTTCCTTGAGCCTGGCAAGATTCTGTCTGAAGGCAAACTACAATAAAGGAACTATTCAGAAGTAACTACACACCGTATTTTCCCGTGTATAAAATGATACCTTTTCTTTAAAAATATTTACTTAAAAATGGAGTGGCGTCTTATACGCGGGGGCCCGAGAGGCTAATCACGGTTGCGAAACTGCCGATATCTTATCTCTGCAAACTAGCCTCACAAGTGAAACTTCAGATTGCTTAAAATACTGATTTCTGAATTTTGGGTAAGAAAAGTGGCGTGTGTGTGTGTCCAATACATGGGGGCCTCTTATAGACCGAAAAATATGGTATAAGCCTTGCCACTCAAACGACTATTGGCGTAACTATAGATCTATTATTCTGTGAACTGCTAGACAGGGGCTGTCTTAGCTCTTTTCCTGCCTACCGGACATGCCAAGCTCCTTTGCCCTCTGGGAGGCAGCCCCTCCCTCCTGGGAATCCAGAGTACATTCCATGACAATTGGGACTAAATGCAGATGTTCAATTTCGTAGGACTCCTATTGGGTTTTCCTAGATCATCTTGGAAGCTACTACTCGGAGATTAGATAAGCTTATTGCTCAGGAGACAAATCTTATGTCAGGGTTCCGATGGATGCCCTAATTAAATCATGAATCTAGAGCCAAGCTTCAAAAGAAATCCAGTTATTTATTAGGAGCTTCATGTCCGCACGTTCCCAAAGAAACCAGCTCTGACCCTACGTAATTTACGCTCCACTTGGGAGCAATTGTAGAGGCCACTCCCTTTCGGCTGCTGTAGGTAACCCTGGGATACAGCCTTGAGAGAGATAAGCGTGGAATGTGCATTTGTCTTTGGCTGCTGTGCCATTTTGCCGGTTTCCCATCCCCCCTGGCCTATGGCAACTCGAGAGCAGGCCAGGGATGCTTTGCGCGTTGATATCTTATGCTTAGAAAATGTTCTGTTTTATGTCAAATCTCACCTTTCTTGCGATGTTTCTCAATTTCCTAAAAAAGTCATCCGATGCATGATTGTCCCCCCCTTCGGACTGAATGGGCTCCACAATGATTCCGGCAACAACTTTATTCTTTTTCCTGTATTTAACAATCAAATCTTCCACCTGCATGATAGAACACAGTGAGATTTCGTTTTTAAAGAAACAAATCACTAATATGCGTTTTATCTTGTTCCGATTCATTGTGATAATTTATGAAATTCCAGGAAGCAATCAAGAAGGATTGGTGATGCTTCTGCACCATTGAATAACCTTCTCCAAAGAAGAAACCACCAGATGAATGCAATTTTTTTCTATCTGGGATGGCAATTATGGCAGTTGAGATCCCACACATCTGGATAGGATCCAAGGTTGGAGAAAGATGACCCATGAGCCAATTTGTTCGTAAAATCTGCTATAATCTAGTGTTAAATAAAAGAACCTCATTGAAGGCATAACCTGCTGGTTAAAGTTAATGATATAACATGAAATAAATTAAACAAATTTAATTTCTTTCAATTTATTTAACTGTTGAAACAGTCCTTTCAACAGTTCCAAGAAGGCCCTATACCTATTTCCACCACTCAGGTGACCCCGATGACACAGATAAACCTCCAGATGATCTTAAAAGACCTGCTAAAAGGATGCAAATGACCAGCTGTCTGCAAGGAATATAAACCCTTCCATTCCCCACAATCCCTGTCGGAGCTGAAGAAGCTTCTTGGATGAGAAGCGAAACGTCTTCAAAAGAAAAAACAAGGAAGTCCAGTTGCCTCCTGAAAAAGCAACTTCGGGACAACCAGGATCTAGAAAAGACATGAGGCTGATTAAAGTTAACTTGGTTTGTTCAGGCCTGAACTACCGTATTTTTCAGAGTATAAGACGCAGCTTAGTTTTGGGGGAGGAAAATAGGGGGAAAAAATCTGGCTAGCGTCCTTAGTCTGGTCAGCTTCAGCACATTAGTTTGCTGGTTTTTTATCCCTCTGCTTGGGGATAAAAAACAGCTTCTAAGGCACAGCTGAGAGGAAGCAGCATTAAGAAAAGCAGGCAAAGCAAAGGGGGAGGGGGAGATCGCTTCACTCGGCTAGCGCCTAGTTAGGGCTGACAAAAAGCTTCTAAAGAACAGCTGAGAGTTGGAGCAAAGCATGGAGATCGCTTTACTCGCTAGTGCCTCGTTAAAGCACAGCGGAGAGTGGAGGGAGTAGGCAAAGCTGGGAAGATCGCTTCACTCATTAGCGCCTCATTAGCGCCTCCTTAGGGCTGAAAAAAAAATTCAAAAAAGCTACATTCAGAGTATAAGACGCACCCAAATTTTCAGCCTCTTTTAGGGGGGAAAAAGATGCATCTTATACTCCGAAAAATACGGTAAATCGGGATGAAGATGCTTTGTCTCTTCCAGGAACGACAAAGGTTGGGTGTCCCTTGAGGTCCTTCTCCTCCATCTTATGCTTGATCTTTCTGTGCTGGGTTAATTGAGCAAAACAAATTCGCTTTCCGTTAGCCAACCACTGTTGCCCGAGGCGCCTTCTGCACTCGGAAGACGGGCTTGTCCTCACCTCTTCTAAGCAGCGCGCTTCCTCCTGCTCGTTTTCTCGCACAAAGTCTTCCAAAGGGTACTGCAGCCTTGGGAAGGGAGCGATGGGCCAGTCGAAGGACGGGATGTCCAGCTTATGAATGGCCTTGGAGTGCGTAGTGGCTAAGCAGCCTTAAACAAAGAGAAAACAAGACCATGACAACCAGAGGAAGCCTTCAAAGATAAGCACCTCGTCCTGGCCAGATAAACATCCTGCAGAAAAATGCTCACTTGACTGGATAGGAAGTTCCTTTCATTCAACTCAAACCTTGGTTCCTTTATTTATTTATAAAAAGTGTCTTATTTAATAAACATTAAAAACATTGGACACGGTGTGACCACCTTAGTCTTATCATATCCATACATATTTTTCCATAACAACAAATATAATTACTATTTAACATACATTGCTACTTTCTTCTTACATACATATCTCTTGTCCTCATTTACATATTTGTCCAGATATTATCCAATATTAATTCTATGAACCCTAAATCTTTTTTGTTCCAACTCCTTTCCAACCATTGGTACACTTTATTCCAGATTTTATAGTATTCTGTCTTGTCCTTGTTTTTGAGTTCTAGTGCCAGTCTGTCCATTTCTGCACATGTCAAAATCTTCTTTATTATTTCTTCTTCCGGAGGGATTTCTTCCTTTTTCCAGTATTGTGCATAAACCAACTTTGCTGCTGTTATCACATGCAGCATTAAGTATATCAATTCTTTGCTATATTTCTCTTTTGTAATTCCTAATAGGAATAATTCTGGTTTTAGGTCAACGTTTTGTTCTAGTATCTCCTCCAGCCATGCCTTAATCTGGCGCCAGAACTCCCTGGCTTTTTTTTTACATAATCACCACATGTGGTAGAAAGTTCCCGGCATTAAATTGCATTTCCAAAGTTGTGGTGAAAGTTCCTGTTCATTTTCGCTAATCTTGTGGAACTCAAACCTTACTTTCTGAAGCTGGATGATAGAAGCTGCAGATCTATCTCCTTTCTGTGGCAAAATTTCTCTGGCAGGCTTCCCTGTCATTATGTCAATTATCCCCAATGCCTGCACACAGCATCGTGGATCTGTCAAGTTCAAAGTGTGATTTTTGCTGTCGCAGCCGTTGCCGCTTTTCAGCTTGCCGCAAACTCCGGTGGGGGAAGGGGAATGCCAGTTCCAGGCAGCAACAAAGAAACTGTCCCGTAAGAACCAAGGTCATCTAATCCAGGGGTGTCAAACTCGATTTCATTGAGGGCCGCATCAGGACTGTGTTTGAGCTCGGGAGGCCGAGTGGCCATGGCCAGTTTGACATCCTGCAGCCCTCTGCCAGAGCACGGCCCTCCTGGGCTCCGTTTTCGGTTGGGACGGCCTCCTGGAGACCTCTGCCAGAGAAACCGGAGCCTCTGAGGCAGTGGTGAAATCCAAATTCTCTTACTACCGGTTCTGTGGGCGTGGCTTGGTGGGCATGGCAGGAGAAGAATACTGCAAAATCTCCATTCCCACTCCACTCCAAGGGAAGGATACTGCAAAATGCCCAATCCCTCCCCACTCTGGGGCCAGCCAGAGGTGGGATTTGCCGGTTCTCCGAACTGCTCAAAATTTCTGCTGAAACCTGATGGATTTCACCCATGCTCTGAGGGCTGCGCGTGGCCTTCCTGTTTTCGCTGGCAGAGACAGCACGGGCCAGTCTTTCGCTGTTTCCAGGGCTGCCCCATGTGGGCCAGATCCAGCCCATGGGCCTTGAGTTGGACACCCCTGATCTAACCATATGTTCAGTAAAGTCTCGGACAGTTTCCATAACAGTATTTATTTGGACAATGTTACCTGCCCAAATGGGGGGCGGGGGAAAAGGAGATTCAATTCTTTAATTCTGTGAATACCCATGGGAATTAAACAGAGTTGGTTTTGCTTTCAATCAGTGCCAAAATGATGTACTCAATAAAGTTTTGTATTAAAAGATCGGATTGTCTCATCAGTGCTGGCTCCGTTGGGATGAAAGCTCTTGAATTATTAGGCCTTATCTGACATCACCTTGATGGCCTGCAATCAATCAAGCCATCTCATTGATCATCTACGCTTGTATTTAATAGTACTTCCAACAACAAACAAACAAACAATAACTCTTTCTTACCCATGGTTCTCCCGTGAAATGCACCCATAAAGGAAAGCATGCTGTATTCCGGGCAACCTGGGGGCTGAAATGCAAAGAGAAAGTTAATGCTTATTCATTATTCATTCATTATTCATTAAAAAGCAATCAGTTTCCTGATTGCTTATTTTGTTCCCTATGACTATCGTTAAGTGTTGTACCTTATGATTCTTGATGAACATATCTTTTCTGTTATGTACACTGAGAGCGTATGCACCAAAGACAAATTCCTTGTGTGTCCAATCACACTTGGCCAATAAAAAAAATCTATTCTATTCTATTCTATTCTATTCTATTCTATTCTATTCTATTCTGATCTGTTCTGTTCTGTTCTGTTCTGTTCTGTTCATTAAAATTTCAAATTAGGCCACTAGGGGGCAGCCTCTTCCCCACAGCAACGCTAACTGGACTGAACAACTGAATGATACCCATTCAGGTGGAGGATAACTTATTTTTATATTTTTCCAATTCTGCTGTATTATGAGGAGAAAGCTTTCCTCTTTTATGAATATTAAAACAGAGGGCTGGCATTCAAACCCAAGCAAAGCAGATTTCAAAAACCAAGCAAAAAGTTATCCCTCAAGATGCAGTCTTATTTCACCCTTCTTCAAGTGTTATTTTCACAGAACCATCTTAGATTAGGTGAGGAGTGGTTGGTCCAAAGTCAACCAGAGGACTTTATGGCTGACCAAAAGATGAGAGGTAGACCTCCCTAGTCCTAGGTTGACCTTGATCATTAGCCCCTTTGATGCCACCAATCACTTAGGTAAGAAAAATCCAATGTACAGGTACAGATTTTGGCGGTAGCCAAAAAAGCCAATGCAATCCTAAATTGCATTAACGGAGGGATACGATCAAGATCAAGGGAGGTACGAATACCACTCTATAAAGCCTTAATAAGACCACGCCTAGAATACTGCATCCAATTTTGGTCACCACAATATAAAAAAAGATGTTGAGATCCGTGGTGGAATTCAATTTTTTTTTACTATCGGTTCTGTGAGCGTGGCAGGGGAAGGATACTGCAAAATCCCCATTCCCACCCCACTCCAGGGGAAGGATACTGCAAAATCTCCATTCTCATCCCACTCCTGGGAGAAGGATCTTGCAAAATTCCCATTCTCACCCCACTCCAGGGGAAGGATATTCCAAAATCCTCATTTCCTCTCCACTCCTGGGGGAAGGATATTGCAAAATCCCCATTCCCACCCCACTCTGGGGCCAGCCAGAGGTGGTATTTGCCAGTTCTCTGAACTACTCAAAATTTTCACTATCAGTTCTCCAGAACCTGTCAGAACCTGCTGAATAGCACCCCTGGTTGAGATTCTAGAAAAAGTGCAGAGAAGACCAATAAAAATGATTAGGGGATTGGAGGACAAAACACATGAAGAGTGAAGAACTTGGGTCTGGTCTGGTGAAAAAAAGGACTAGGGGGTGACACAATAGCAGTGTTCCAATATTTGAGGAGCTGCCACAAAGAAGAGGAGGACAACCTATTCTCCAGACACCAGAAGGGCAGGACAATAAGCAGTGGATGGGAATTAATCAAGGAGAGAAGCAACCAAGAAGTAAGGAGAAATTTCCTGACAGTAGAACAGCTTTTGCCTTCAGAAGTAGTGGGTGCTCCATCACTGGAGGTTTTTAAAAAGAAATTGGGCAGCCATTTGTCTGGAATGGTATTGGGTCTCTAATGCTTGAACAGGGGGTTGGACTAGAAGACCTCCAAGGTCCCTTCCAACCAGGGGTGGGTGCTAATTTTTTTTACTACTGATTCTGTGGGCGTGGGTTATTTTGTAGGCGTGGCTTGATGGTCATGTGACAATTCTTTAGGATTTAGCAGAGGTACTGGTCTACCAGGCTTTTAACTGCTTGTAGAGCTGTACCGGTCTACTCATGTATTTTTGCAGGCACTGGTCTACCCATTTATTTTTGCAGACACTAGTCTACTCATTTATTTTTGCAGGCACTGGTCTACTCATTTACTTTTGCAGGCATTGGTCTACTCATTTACTTTTGCAGGCACTGGTCTACTCATTTATTTTTGCAGGCATTGGTCTACTCATTTACTTTTGCAGGCACTGGTCTACCCATTTATTTTTGCAGGCATTGGTCTACTCATTTATTTCTGCAGGCACTGGTCTACCTATTTATTTTTGTAGGCACTGGTCTACTCGTGTATTTTTGCAGGCACTGGTCTACCCATTTATTTTTGCAGGCACTGGTCTACTCATTTGTTTTTGGAGGCACCGGTCTATCACCAAACTGCCTTTTACCACTGATCAGCTGTTGGGCAGCTCTTTGAAGCCCCATGGTAAGTTTTTTTCCTTATAGCCCATCAGCTGGGAGTCAGGAGGCAGCAACAGATTGGAGGTGGGGCCAAATAAAAGGTAAGAATAACGCGGGGGGCGGGGGGGCAGAACTGGTTCGGTGACGTCATATCATCACCGCTACTGGCTCGGCAGAACCGGGCCGATCCGGGAGGAACCCACCACTACTTCCAACTCTTGCTATTCTAGTTTCAGTCATTTAGAATGCTTTCTGTTAAAAGAAGCTGCTGTCTCTGTGGGAAGTGACTGGGCTGCCCTCTGGCCTTCATATCTGGGTCACTGCATCACATCCCTATTTTCGAGACAGCATCCCTGCCTGCCCAGAGTGCTCGACTCTTCCTGAAAACGTCTTTGATTTTCCAACTATAAAAGAAACAATTGACAACGCTCATCCACCCTCTTGTTTTCTAGCGGTCCAAACCTTATTGTGGACATTGTCTAGCTTTTAAGAACATAAAGTATGGAAATAAAACAAGAAAACCAAGAGAAGAAAATGAAACAGAGGGTCAATAGAATAGAATAGAATAGAATAGAATAGAATAGAATAGAATAGAAATAGAATAGAATAGAATAGAATAGAATCAGGAATAGAATAGAATAGAATAGAATAGAATAGAATAGAATAGATAGAATAGAATAGAATAGAATAGAATAGAATAGAATAGAATAGAATTCATATTACTTGCATAAAAACAAAAAAACGGAGCAGTGGTATTTACTATCAGTTTGCAGAACTGATTTAAAGGATTATGAAACGGACTACATCAGATGCTATGGGGAAACTGAGTTATGAAAGAGAGAACGGGCAAAGTCCCAAGAGAATGACGTAAGGAAAGGGTTTGTTGGGTTTAAAAAAAAGGGTTGGTTTTTTTTTAAAGGGATATCCAGTCCACAGGAAAGTAGGAGTGAGGGTTGGAATACAGAAATGTTTATAGTCAGGCAATTAGAATAAAAACAACAAAAGGTGGCAAGTGTTGTGCTGACTACTTGCTCAGTACACCTTGTCCTTTTAGTCGCCAGTCCTCTGATGTTGCAACGGGTGTGGTCTGTACTCATATTCTAATTTCAGCACAGATAGTTCTCAATTTACGACCACAATTGAGTTTCCAAAATTTATGTCGCTAAGCGAGAAATTTGTTTAAGTGAGTTTTGCCCCATTTTACAACTTTTCTTGGCACATTTGAATCACTACAGTTGTTCAAACAGGAACACAGTTGTTAAGTGAATCTGCATTGACGTAGCTTGTCAGGAGGTCACAATAGGAGATCACGTGACCCCGGGACACTGCAACCGTCATAAATGTGAGTCAGTTGCCTTTCCTCTTTTCCTTTCCCCTTCACTGTCCTCTGATTTGCTTCTGTATTTTGTATTTTATAATACTTTATAATTTAATAAAAATGTATTTATTAAGTTGTCAAGTATCCGACATGGTCATAAGTCACTTTTTCGGTGTCGTCATAACTTCATACATAACTTCTTTAAGTTGAGGACTAGCTCTAGGTCTTATGCTGTCTTACTGGGCAGATGAACACTGAAGCAAAGATCCAGAATGTAGATCTGTCATGGCTTTTGAATGAAGGAATGTACCTTACCTGGTTAATCATGCAGGTCTCCAACTCTTCTTTGGTAACTCTGTTGTCTCCTCTTTCTTTGTTCTGGAAAAGAAAGGTTTCCTATCATCTTCCCAGTCAAGAGTTGCCTTCCAACCAGGGGTGGATTCTAATTTTTTTTACTACCGGTTCTGTGGGCGTGGCTTATTTTGTGGACGTGGCTTGGTGGGGGGATTTGTGACTGGCTGAGCGAGGCCAACTTTTTTTTTTAACTTTTAAAAGCATTTTTTCTACAACTTTAAGAGGTTGCAGAAAAAAATGCTTTTAAAAGCCTCTGACGATCAGGCAACTCAGCTGGGATCATCAGAGGCTTTTAAAGGCATTTTTTTTCCGGCTGAAGAGGTTGTAGAAAAAATGCTTTTAAAAGTAAAAAAAAAAAAAGCCTCTGATGAGGTGGATGGAGTAAGCGAATCTTCTCTGGAACCTTCTTTGAAATGAGATCCTTTTAATTCTGGAATGGAGATATTTCTTTTCCTTTGGGGCCCTCATCCCACAGCATCTATCAAGGGTCCATGGCTGAGAATGGGCAAGATCTGATCTTAAAGTGATGGAACCCTAAATGAGGCTTAGCAGAGCTCCAATTCAGATATGGGGAGGGAGATAAGAATTCTTCCCATATTTCTGCACCTTCTTTTCCCTTGTCTGTTCAGCGGATCAGTCAAACCAGATCAAGTCAACAAACTGATCTCTGATGAAAGGTTTGATGTGCTGATTGACTGTCAGGCACAAAGGATCAGGAGCATATATTAAGTTGAAGCACAGAAGATTTAGTGAAGCCTATACATAAGAATCTAGTTAGTGGTGGAATTCAATTTTTTTTACTACCGGTTTGGTGGGCGTAGCTTGATGGGCATGGTGTGGATTGGTGGGCATGGCAGGGGAAGGATACTACAAAATCCCCATTCCCATCCCGCTCCTAGGGGAAGGATATTGCAAAATCTCCATTCCCACCTCACTCTAGGACCAGTTAGAGGTGATATTTGCCAGTTCTCTGAACTACTCAAAATTTCCACTACCGGTTCTCCAGAACCTGTCAGAACCTGCTGAATAGCACCCCTGTATCTAGTCAATTAATGGTCAGCACTAAATTGGTGCTACACACGTTTCTCGGAAAATAAGGCCCTGTCTTATATTTTTTTTGCCACCAAAAAAGGCACAAGGTCTTATTTTGGGGGTGGGGGGCGATGTCGTCCACTGACTCATCTCACTTGCGCATGTCGACCCCCAGCTTCCTTTTCGCTGTCAGAGGCCTTCAGGAACTTCTTCTGTGGCCGGCAAGGTTTTCCTAAAGGCCTCTGCAGCCGATAACAGAGTTCCTATAGATCTGGAGCTCTGTTATTGGCTATAGAGGCCTTCAGGAAAGCCTTGCTGGCTGCAGAAGAAATGGGCCACCAAGGCAGGTATCGGGGTATGCGAGGACTGGCTGCAACTGTCCAAAGGTAAGGAGTAGGGCAGCTCTACCCCCCCATCCCCACCCTAGCTTAGGTTTTACCTGTGCACCCTTAATTAGGGCTTATTTGGGGGGGAAGGGCTTATATTGGGAGCACGTATAAAAATGAAGCTAGGAGTTATTTCGAGGTACATTGTATTTTCAGGAAAACACGGTAGATATGGGTCAAAAAAATTCTAGAGGGGGCGGACTTGGATCATTTGTGGCAACTCAACGACTCTATGCTGATGACATGTTTAACTCCACCCTCCTGCTCTGCCTGTTGACACAAAGATTTTGAAATTAAACTGAGGCTCCCTCACTCCAGGGGTGAAATGCTCCCGGTTTGGACCGGATCGCCCGATCCAGTAGCGATGGCGGCAGGTGGTTCGGAGAACCAGTAGCAAAAATCCCTGCCCCCCCGCCCATGCCCAGCTGAGCTGCGCGATTATCAGAGGCTGGTTTTTTTACTTTTAAAAGCATTTTTTCTACAACCTCTTCGGCCAAAAATATGCTTTTAAAAGTAAAAAAAAAAAAAAAAGCCTCTGATGATCGCGCGGCTCAGCTGGCATCGTCAGAGGCTTCTTAAAGCATTTTTTTCTGCAACCTCTTCAGCCGAAGAGGTTGTAGAAAAAAAAATGCCTTTAAAAGCCTCTGACGATCCCAGCGGAGTTGCCTGATCGTCAGAGGCTTTTAAAAACATTTTTTTCTGCAACCTCTTCAGCCAAAGAGGTTGTAGAAAAAATGCTTTTAAAAGTAAAAAAAAAAAAAAAAGTTGGCCACACCCACCCAGTCACATTACCCCCCCACCAAGCCACGCCCACAGAACCAGTAGTAATAAATTTTAGATTTCACCCCTGCCTCACTCCCTTATCCCGCTTTGAGCAAAGACCACCCTCCCTCTTTTCCTCAGCATCTGGAGCTACAAGGAAAAGCATCCATACAGCTTTTACTCACCCTGTACCACATAAATATGGTTTTAAAGGCGTTTTCATTGGAGCAAGATCCACAGGACATGGTTACTACTTGAGAGAGGCCTTTAGGAGCCACCTGGCAGCGGAGAAGAGACACAAGTCTTTCAATTCAAAGAATCTGTTAAGGAACACTTTCATCATAACTGAGCATTGCAACAAAATGATGCTTCTTTTAAACCAACCCCCCCCCCAATTTTTTTAAAATTAGTCTCTATTGCCTAAGGATAAAAGTATGGAATCTTTAGGGTTGGAACTACCATTTATATACTATATACTATTCCAGTGGTCACCAACCAGTAGTCCATGGACCACTGGTGGTCCGTAGAAAAATTATTTGCATTTTTCAAAAAAAAATACAATATTTATTGAGTTTCCAAAAGTTAAAATACACAATACAAAAAAAAAAAGACACATTTTTTATATAGATAAATTTATAAATTTTATATAGATCTTTATTTATAAAGATAAATAAATACTATTTATCTTTTTAAAAAATTCATATTAGTGGTCCGCGGGATTTAAAATTATAAATTTAGTGGTCCCTGAGGTCTGAAAGGTTGGTGACCCCCTATTATTTTATATATACTCTATATATTGTATACTATATATAATATATATATATATATATATATTATATATAGTATACAATATATAGAGTATATATACTCTAGTATTATATACTGCACACCAGAACAAATAGACACAAGGACAGTTTTTTCCCAAATGCCATCACTCTGCTTAACAACTACTTCCCACAACACCATCAAACTATTTACTAAGTCTGCATTACTATTATTTTTCTCTTCCTTACTAGTATCTATCTCTTCTCACTTATTACTATAACCATGTTGCTTGTATCTTTCAATTTATATTGTTTTTACTTGTTTCCTAGTATGATTTGATAGCTTATTAGTAACCTTGACTATCACTAAGTGTTGTATCTTTTTATTCTTGATGAATGTATTTTATTCTCCTTATGTACACTGAGAGCATATGCACCAAAGACAAATTCCTTGTGTGTCCAATCACACTTGGCCAATACAAAATTCTATTCTATTCTGTTCTGTTCTGTTCTGTTCTGTTCTGTTCTGTTCTGTTCTACTCTACTCTAAACTACTCTACTCTACTCTACTCTACTCTACTCTACTCTACTCTACTCTACTCTACTCTACTCTACTCTAGTCCATGGACTCCATTCTACCCAAGGCAAGAATTCAAAAGAAAGACTCTTCAATTGATGTCAATCCAACTTCTCTTTGATCCTGAGAGTCCATCATCTCAAAGGTCATTGCTAAAATGCTCTCATTCTTAAAACACTTTTCTCAATGTAACCTTAGCCCTTATCCTGCAATCTGAGATGACAGAGAACTCATAATCGTCTTGTTCCGGGTGGCATCTTTTCAGATTTTTAAAAGAGGGCTATCATTCCCTTATCCTTGTTGTCCTTTTAAAATGCTAGACCTATCTAGTTGCCTCAGCCTCTCCTTGTATTTGCCAGCCCTGGAATTCTTATACTGGATACTAGATGTCAGTTTCATTGCTCCTTCTATGCTAGGAAAAAACTTACCGAGAGCAAAGATTCCCTTAGCTTTTCAGCAAAATTTTCTGGAGGCAAAATTCCTAGAGCAGGTCTGTTGACAAAAGCACTCTGAGTAAAGAAAAAAGAGAAGAAAAGAAAAGAAGAGGAAAGAGGAAAATGAAAGAAGAAAGAAGAAAATAGAACAGAAAAAAGAATGGACGAAAAAAACAGAAGAGAAGAGAAGAAAAAGGGAAGGAGAAAAGAGAAGACAAAAAGGGAAGAACAAAATAGAACAGAGAAAAGAAAAATGAGAGAAGAGAAGAAGAAAAGAGGAAAGAGAAAAATGAGAGAAGAAAATAGGACAGAGAAAAGAATGGAAGGAGAAAACAAAAGAGAAGAGAAGAAAAAGGGAAGGAGAAAAGAGAAGAGGAAAAGGAAAGAACAAAATAGAACAGAGAAAAGAAAAATGAGAGAAGAGAAGAAGAAAAGAGGAAGGAGAAAAATGAAAGATGAAAATAGGTCAGAGAAAAGAATGGAAGAAGAAAACAGAAGAGAAGAGAAGAAAAAGAGAAGGAGAAGGAGAAAAGAGAAGAGGAAAAGGGAAGAACAAAATAGAATAGAGAAAAGAAAAATGAGAGAAGAGAAGAGAAGTTTATCATGAATAGAACACAAACTTCTTATCTAAGGGTCAACCAAAAACACTTCATGGGTTGACCTTGATTGCCTTAAACAAAGAACACCCCCCCCCCCAATTTTGATGCTTGCAACCACCCTTCCCCCAAACCTGTAAGCCAACCAAGCTGTTTCTGGTATCAGAATTTAGCTGGAGTGGAAACTATTTGGGAGACTCTGCAGATGGGAAATGCTACTTATGACTGAGACCGCTTTGGTGTCCTCTAGATTTTGAACAGATTTTTTTTTTTTTTTTTTTTTTTTTTTGCCCTCCAGATCAGTGTTCCTCGACCCTGGCAGCTTTGAGGTGTGCGAACTTCAACTCCAAGAATTCCACAGCCAAGGTTGAGAAACACTGCTCTAAAACATTACTTGGGTTTAACTTATGTCTAAAAATCTAAAAGAAATATAACCAGGTTTTGCTGGGCCTTCAAAAAACTATTTCTTTTGTGACCCATCCTTGCCTCATCGAGAAAGATCCATCTTGCCATGGACATCCAGAGAAAAAGCTTCTAATCAGTCCAAAACCTTCTTCCAATACATGTATGAGGAGTTCACGTAACATGCTAACACCATTCATGTAAATAACACAGTTGTCTAGAGGGCATGTGGCTTGGTTCACATTACATGCCAATCCAGCACCTGGGGATCCCCAAATACTGAATTACAAGCTACCAAACCCATGTTA
The DNA here is from genome assembly GCF_029531705.1 of Pantherophis guttatus. The sequence continues at coordinate 12,063,603 of NW_026844042.1, read as the reverse complement.
GCTTAGTCTAGCATGCTGCGAGCATCCTCCTTCCATTTCATACAATCTCTTTAACCATTCTTATCACACATATTATCTTTTGATTTCCATATTGGTTCATTCTTCAATGAAACTTTAAAATTTTAAAATATATTCGGAGTTGCTCTTCTACCATTCCATATCTCCCTTCTTCCACAACAACCATTCCTCTCCTTCTCCCCTCTTACCCTTCCCTCCCTTCTTCTATTCTCTTCAACTTCCTTCTTTCCTCCTCTCCTTCCCCTCCTCTCCTTCCCCTTCCTTTCCCTCATTCTTCCCCTCTTCCTAACCCTCTCTCCTACTCTTATTTCCCCTTCCTTTCTTCCTCTCCTTTTCCCTTTCTTTTCCTTCCATTTCTGATGCCTTGTTGGGAGGCTTTGTCCTACACACGCATTAGCTTGGCAGTGAAGAGCACTTGTGATGACACAAAGAATTTAAAACTATGATGGAGATTAGCAACCCCAGAAACCTTGGGGTAGCTCTTCAGATTTGCTCTTCTTTCTCTCCTCTTTGGCTGCCGACCACAAGATGGTTGATACGAGAACCAACCCAGAACCAATCAGGAAATGAGTTCATTTGGTCTCTCCTTGCTCAAGAGCAAGACAAAACCATTCATGCCAACTCCTGTAATTCTCAGCCATTCCCCTGGAAATGGCTTATTTTGGAGACTCACCCCCAAGCAGGTGGGGAGGCTCCTGGTTCCAGCCTCAGAGGCCCTGAGCAGTGGATAAACGGCCCTGGGAAAGGACAGGAAGACACTCTGGGATCTTGGGGAGAAGAAGGGAAGCTTCACAAACAGGCAATTTATGCACCGTTTTGGCAAATTTGGTACCTTCTGCAAAAGGTCACTTACCAGATTCTGGGGCTGCTGCAAAAGTTTGATCAGAGATGGGTGGCTGTAGCCTACAAGGAAACACAGGGGCCTTTATCATCTGCTTTCAAGAAATTTCAGCAACTTTCAGCCAAGAGAGGAATTTGGGAGGCAAGTTAAAAAAAGCATAGCAACTAGAGTGTTGAAGCGGGCAAGAGATGATGGATAGATGAGTCTCTTTTTTGTCATTGTTCTGATTTGCCTCTCCCTCTCTCTCTCTCTCTCTCTCTCTCTCTCTTTTAAAGGCATAGCAATTAGAGTATTTAAGTGGGCAAGATACGATGGATAGATGATTTCTCCTTTTTGTTCTGATTTATTTTTCTCTGTCGTTTTTTCTTTTTTTTTACTTTTAGGTGGGTGGCATGCTTAAAAATTAGATAAACTAGAAAGCAAAAGTCTTTTAATAAAGGGTGACAGGATTAAAAGTTAGAATAAGTGTTAGAAATAAGAGAAGGGGGAATATTAGTGTATACATTTTTATATAATAAAATAAAAGTAACAAGAAGATGGAACAACTGAATAACAATAAATTGCAACATAATATAAATGTGCATTATTAGAAAAATATAAGTTGGCTGAATGTAATAATTATGGTTAGTTTTATTAGTTTTACTTGTAATAGAATGTAAGACACCCAGGTGCCATGCTGTTCATGCATTGATTTGATATATTTGTAAAAAAATAAAAAACTTGGGGAAAAAAGGAAAGATATTTCAGCAACTTTCACATTCAATTGTCCCAAAGATGCTTCCCCCACCCCCCAAAAAAGCTGGGTTTTGTTTTTCCTTGAAGATGTTTGGCTTCTCATCCAACAAGCTTCTTCAGTTCTGACTGAATGGTGGAGGATGGAAGGATTTATATTCTTTGCAGTCATCTGGTCATTAGCACTCTCTCTGAGAATTGTTGAGGCCACTTGGAGGTTTATCTGTGTCCTCAGGGTCACCTGAATAGTGCAAATGGGTGTGGAACCTTCTTGGAACTGCTGAAAGGAATTGCATTGTAAACAAGAGATGGGTAACCCTAACCCTAACCCCCCCCACCGAGAAAGGGCTGTTCAATTTTAATGTAATAATAATAATAATAATAATAATAATAATAATAATAATAATAATATTTATTTCTATATCGCCCTTCTCCCGATGGACTCAGGGCGGTGTACAGCCAATTTAAAAACACAAGACACAACAATGATTAAAAATTAAAATAATTAAATAGATTTGGCTGGTTTAAAATCCCAAAAAATTAAAATACCCCAATTTAAAATCATTATGTTGATAGCCCAGCCTGGCGGAACAACAGGGTCTTCAATGCGCAACGAAACACCCGGAGGTCGGAGATCTTACGTATTTCCGGGGGCAGTTCATTCCACAGGGCTGGGGCTCCCACAGAGAAGGCCCTCCCCCTGGGTGTCGCCAGCCGACATATCTTGGCCGAAGGCACCCTGAGGAGACCCTCTCTGTGGGAGCGGACTGGCCGGTGGGAGGCTACTGGTGGCAGAAGACAGTCTCGAAGGTACCCGGGTCCTATGCCATGGAGCGCTTTAAAGGTGGTAACCAGCACCTTGAATCGCACCCGGAAGACCACTGGGAGCCAGTGCAGCTCGCGCAGGAGGGGTGTCACACAGGCACAACGAGTTGCACCCATAACCACCCGCGCGGCCGCATTCTGGACCAGTTGGAGCCTCCGAGTGCTCTTCAAGGGGAGCCCCATGTAGAGAGCATTACAATAGTCCAGCCGGGAGGTGACAAGGGCATGAGTGACCGTGCGCAAGGCGTCCCGGTCCAGAAAGGGCTGCAACTGGCGGATCAGGTGAACCTGATAAAAGGCCCCCCTGGCCACGGCCGTCATATGCTCTTCTAAAGACTGCCGTGCGTCCAGGAGGACACCCAGATTGCGAGCCCTCTCTGTGGGGGGCAAAGATTCACCCCCAATAGTCAGCGATGGCACCTGCTGACTATATCGGGACGCCGGCAGCCACAGCCACTCGGTCTTGGACGGGTTGAGTCTGAGCCTGTTCCTCCCCATCCAGACCCGCACGGCCTCCAGGCAGCGAGACATCACATCAAGGGCATCGTTGGGGTGGTCTGGGGTGGAGATGTACAGCTGAGTGTCGTCAGCGTACAGATGACACTTCACCCCAAAACCACGGATGATCTCACCCAGCGGCTTCACATAAATGTAGATGTCCTTTGACACCTTTCAAACCAATGATCTTCTCTCTATCTATCTACCATCTTCAAAGACATGACCTTTGTCTTTCAAATGCATATTTCAAATTAAATAGGGCAACCTTTTTACAACGCAGGACTGTACTTCCGATCGGTTCTGAAAAGTCAAAATTGCAGCAGGACTGAAAGTATGATAATATTTTTCTTGAGTGGCAGGTCAACAGTGGCTGAAAAAAAAGGACACCCAGCATCCTTCCAAAACTATCCTATCCTTAGAAGAGATTAAAAACTACAGCTGTTGTGGCCCGTCGGCTGCCAGCACAGCTAGCTGCAGAGTCAGACGAGGAGGAGGTGGCGGTTGAGGGAGAAACTGGGCCAGCTTCGGAGCCTTTGGAAAGCTTTGAAAAGGAAACAGCATCCGAGACAGAGTAAATCGGTGGGGAGGTAGCTGTCTTCAGGGGCTGAGCTGAGTGAGGGGGAGGAACACAAGGGGCCCCATCCCAGATGCACATATGCACAGAGAGGAGAGGAGAGCAAAGGAAATCAATAAGCCAGCTCTGAGGGAAAGGCAGACGTGGACGCTAGCCAGCCCCTTCCTGGCTGGGAAATAAATAGTAGAGGTTTGGGAGTGGCCGGTTGTTGCAGACAACAGTTCACTTTTAGGATACAGCAAGCAATTCAGATTTCTTGGCCAGGTCTGTTGGGACTAATTACGTTTGGTTTTTTGTTTATCCACGTGAAAAGACTGTTCCTACCCTGTTTGAAAAGGGGTTTGTTTGTATGCGCGAGCAAGCAGCTTATCATTATTTGGTAAGGCAGGGTCAGAACAAAAGCTACCTAAAATTGAAGACTTACTGATAAAAATTTGGTAGATTCAAAATCCCCCCATTTACCGTAATTTTTGGAGTATAAGATGCATCTTAGTTTTTGGGGAGGAAAATAAGAAAAAAGCTGATTGGCGGGTGGATCGGCCTCCCGGAATACCCCCAATCAGCTGTTCCCAGAGGTGAATTTTAGCAACAGGTTCCTTGGTTGTGAGCTGTGTGCCTTGCCTTTATTTTCTGCCTATGAAACTTCTGAAACTCTGTTTCAGAAAAAACTTTTTTTCCTGCCTCTGAAAGACTCCGAAACCGAGTTTCAGAAAAAAGGCCTCTGAAGCTCTGTTTGGAGGCTTTTTTTCTGAAGCTCTGTTTGGAGGCTTTTTTTCTGAAGCTCTGTTTGGGGGCTTCTTTTCTGAAGCTTCTTTTCTGAAGCTTTTTCAGCCTCTGAAACCTCCATTTGAGAAGCTGGGTAGGGCAACATTCGGAGTATAAAATCACCCAGATTTTCACCCTCTTTTTTGGGGGAAAAAGGTGCGTCTTATACTCCAAAAAATACAGTAGTTTCATCTGAATTGCCTTTTTTTTTTCAGGAGCTCACATGAAGCTTTTCCCCTGAGAACAAGGCTCTCCAAACCCAGTGACTCTTTCGGTGCCATTGTAATTTTGAACGGTCACTAAATGAATGTCAAGGACTACCTGTAGTACCTTGTTCCTGTCTATAACTCTCAATTTGTCAAACTAATCTTTGGTGTGGCTCTTGATCCCGAAAAGGAGAATTTGGGGCTTATGGCTGCCCGCCGTTGCTCCAGCTGAGTTCCGAAACCTTGCAAAGATTCCAAAAAAATTCTTACCAATCGGGATGGATGAAATCTGAGAGTAGAGATCCAACATCCGGTTTCCATCAACATCCACAAGATAATTTCCTCGGCTTTCTTCGTAGTTGCAGAAAAAGTGGACTGCCTCGGCGTTCTGAGAGAAACAGATGAAACAAGCTGAGATTTCCTGGCGCGACGCCAAAGTTGAGAATCAAGCAAAATAAGCCACGATTTAGGCTGGAAAATAGGAAACTCTGGATGGTTTCCCATTTCTGTAAATCGTTTTTCTGTAGACATGCTTGTCTTGGAAAGACAAGGGAATTCTGGTGGTTTGGCATTTGGGGATTAAAAAGGGGGTAAATAGTCTGGGGAAAACTTTAAGAGGACAACTACAGTTGTATGTTTCTGCTTTTCTTTTTTTCAAGTTCTCTCGGGTTTTTTTATTGCTTAGTTTCTATCTTAGTTTTTGTTTGTTTTGTACATTTTATTATAGTGAAAAATTATATAGTAAAGGTAAGGGGATTCTAGGATTGTCTTATTGCTATGCGAGCCCCATTTACAGAATTTTTAAATGGAAATGAATTTGAAAAGATCAGTAATGCAATAGCGTGCCCATTTTACAGAAGAGGCCAGCTGAAGCTAAATGCAATTAGCAGTTCGTGCAAGACCATCCATTGCATTTTTCATTGCACTCACTGAGCCAAGGAATGCATTGGGCATATGTGTTTCTGTTCCCCGTCCTTTTGTCTTGCATTTGTGTGTATTGGGGCGCACCAGGAAACAGGGCAGGCTGCATTCATTCATTTACTGGGCCATGTGACCAAGGAGGAGGGGCACTTGGAATTCCAAATCTATGTCCAAGTGCCCTTCCTATCAGGATGCATTGGGGAATTTTTGCAGGATTATTTATTAATTTGTTTATGTATTTATTTATTTAATTTCACCTACAGATCCCCTTATTTTTTTCCCTGCAGCACCCAGTTATATCCAGATATCCAGAGTATTTATTTGCCACCATCTGCCGTGGCCCTGCAGATACAAAACAGGCATACGTATGTCGCTTAGCAGCCTGCCATTCATACAATTTTGTGACAGCGGCCAGTATTTGAAGGGTAGAAGACTTGAGATGTTTTTCAAATGGAATCTGGAGAAATTACCTGAATTACATTCAACTCTTTCATTAGTTCCTGAAAGAAGAAGAAAGAATATTATTATACAGATTGACTAATCGAAAAATCAGGGAATGAAACTTTCCTGTACAACCTATTCAACTTTTTTGGTTTCTCTTTTTTATTTTACTTCATTCAACCCTGGGAAGTACAAAGGGCATTTAAATGTCATGATTTAACCAGAGCGCCAGTTTGGACCAATGGTTAAGGCATCAGGCTAGAAAGCAGGAGATGGTGAGTTCAAGTTCTACCTTTAGCCATGAAAGCTGGCCAGTCACTCTCTCTCTCAGCCCAACCCACTTCACAGGGTTGTTTTGGGGAGAATAGGAGGTGGGTTGGATACGTTTGCTGCCTTGAGTTATTTTTAAAAATAATAAAAGGATACAAGATAAATAATAAATAAATCTAAAGTATAAAAAAATAACAGAGCTGTAAAGGATCTTGGAGATCTTCTAGCAGGAGACCCTATACCATTTCAGACAAATGGCTGTCCAGTTTCTTCTTAAAAACTTCCAGTGATGGAGCACCTACAACTTCTAAAGGCAAAATCCATGTTATCCCAAATCCATAAATACTAGAAGTATTTTTTTAAATAGGAAGATGTATTAGGTATCTTCGCCACCTTGAGTTATTTATAAAATAATAAAGGCAGGATGTAAATAAAATCATATAAAACTAAACTAAACTAAACTAAACTAAACTAAACTAAACTAAACTAAACTAAACTAAACTAAACTAAACTAAACCTAAACCTACTAAACCTAAACCTAAACCTAAACCTAAACCTAAACCTAAACCTAAACCTAAACCTAAACCTAAACTATAAAATAAAATAAGGATTATAATGATAAAACAGTCTTCCAGAGTTTGCTTTCATCTCCATGCCATGGGAATTAAAGTCCCATGATTGGAAAATTGGACTCTTTTATTAAACAGAAAAAAATGAAATTATAACCATCAGATTTGATGATTAGAAAAACAATGTAGAGAATAGAAAAACAAGGAAAGCTACGATATAAATTTAGCGTTAAGAGTTTCGTGTAAATTTATACTTGTGTCTGCTGTAAACGAAAGTAGGAGATCGTTTATACTTGTTTTTCCTTCATTTTCTTTCTCCACTTCTGGCTTTGCTTTGCTTCTCTCTTTCTTTTACTTTAATCATTAGTTTGTGTTTGTTTTTATTTCTTTATTTGAAAATCTAATAAAGTTATTTAAAAAGAGGAATTAAAATCCAACCACAAAGTCAAGGAAGGACTTTTAAGGAGTGTTCAATCTCTTGTATTCTACCCCCACCACCGACCCCAAAAAAATTGGAGATAGTGATAGTGGGGTGGTAGGAGTATTAAGGATGGACATCCTCATCTTGACTTACCCTGGATCTTGGCCCAGGGACTTCCGTCTTCATCAGTGGCCCATCATAGTCAAATTCCATGTCAATTTTAGCTGCCACTTGGCTGATACCTCGGAGTCCTGCAAACAAACAAACAAAAAAATGAATTAAAAAAGTGACTCTAGGAAGGACATCCAAGAAGGGACCTCTGTATGTACCTGGAGAGTATAGCATTGCAAGATATATACTTGATGAATGGTGTATAAAAATAACTTGGAATATTAACAGATCCCCTCACACTAGCTGTTCTTAAATGCTTCTGATCTTTAAGACATGATTACAGATTGAAACCCAGTTTGTTCTCTTTTCCCCAAATAATTGTATTAAGAATTATACATGAAAATAAAAGCTAATACAGGCTACAAAAATGTAAACAGAAAAATACAAAATAAAAGAGAAAAATAAAAAAGAACTACTTTTTCCCTTCATCCCAAGAAGTATAAACCATTTTAATAGTTTATCACCCTTTCTAAATACACCATATACTCTCTTCTCCCCATAGCTCATCTCTTGACTAAAAAAAAACATCCAAATGTTTTATTAATCATTTTTGTTAGCAAAAGTCTGGTAAGGGCAACCAGAGATCATTATTTTCTTTGTTTAGTCCTGATCAAATAAACCAAGCTTGTATTCCTTCCTTGAGTTTTCAAAAAATATTCTTTAATCCTCTCAAATAAAATCCCAAAGCTAAATTTCTGTTCGTCTGTTTCAAAGTAAGGATCTTTCAAAGCTTTAAGAGATTTATTTAAATCCAGTAAGTTTGTGACCTGTGACTTCTAATAAAGTCCTCCAAAACGTTAAAAAGAGCTCTTTTGTATATTCAATAAACAACCGACAAATCAGTTTCTTGGTTCAGTATCTGTGCAACTTCTCAAATCATCCCTCAGTTCCATTTGTGTTACATTTCGGAGTGATTTCGTAAACATGCATTGACCCTTGTTCTTGCTTTATAACTTCACTGAAACCTGTTCTGTCCATCTTGTCAAGAGAAACTTGGTAAAAAACAAAATATTCAAAAACTTGTATTATAAATTTCTGCTCCACTTACTTCATCCTCTAGCCTCTTCTTCTTCATCCAAGGTCTCCTTATCGTAAAAGTATCAAAACAATGGCCATTTTCTCATGAGAAAATTTCTTCTAATTAAGTCAAAGATGTAGTTTTAAATCTTGCTGGTCCCTTAATCTATTAAATTTCCAAAGTCGATATATAGCCAGGATCTTTTTGTTGCAGTCCAAAAAAAAAAAAAAATCCTGCATTTTTAAAACTTGTAAGGTCAAATTTATACCATCATCCTATGGTATGTATAATACCATTATACTATGGTGGGGGGAACCAGATTTCCAGTTGGCTCCAGAATTGAACAGGGGGCTTCCAGTTAGGACCTTTGTGGCTCTTTGAGTGTTTAAAGTTGCTGATCTCTGACCTATAGGTAGTTTTTTTTTTAATATTACATACACAATTCTTTTTTGGTACATTTTATGGCTATCAAATCGAATGCCCTTAAAGTAAAAGAAGAAGACGACCAAATGCCCCCTTCGCCCCCAGGAAAATAAGGAAGAGGAGAAAATTTGTGGGATTTTTCCAGGAAATTGCATCATCAGCCAAATGTGCTCGGTCATTTGAACAGCTAGAAGAGCAACCATCGGTCAGGAACTTTCTCAGCAAGTAAACAGCTCTTAACATGCAGCCTGGGAACATGAACTTTATTTATAAAACGTTTCCAGGATAACGTCAGATGTGACTGAGGGCAAACAAGATGCAGGAGATTGGCGCCCACTCAGAGTAATGCTTTCCCTAGCACGGGGATACTCACACCAAAATAATCATAATGATTATCTAAAACTGTACAACGAACCGAAACCATCCCAGGGGAACCGAACCAGAGTTGCTTACACAATGCTGCACACATTCCCTGGGTGCAAGGCAGAACAGCTACAGGGAGCTGAAGAAAGATCGTGACCCCAACCCCGAGAGAAGCTACCCAATCATTCAGATGTGCAATGAAGGCTAGTTAGCCAAGGGGAAGAGTAAACTGGGTCTCTCCTTGAAGGATTTTGAAACACGAAGGATCTGGGGTAGGCAAGGCCATGCTTTGAGACGACCGTTTTGGGGAGTCACCTAAAAGTGTTGGAAACAATGCAATGGTTGTTATGTCTTCTGTAGCTTCTGTTTAAATGATCAGAACGGGGCTCAGAAAGGAGGTAGACAGAGGATGTATAGAAGGCATATTTCATAATCTACAATTTTTTAAAACTTTAAGCAGCCCAGAGTAATTGATTGAGATGGGTAGCTATAGAAACGATAGATAGATGATAGATAGATAGATAGATAGATAGATAGATAGATAGATAGATAGATAATAGACGATAGACAGATGGATTAGATAGATAGATAGATAGATAAATAGATAGATAATCATAGACAATAGATAGATTAGATAGACAGACAGACAGATTAGATAGATAGATATAGATGATAGATGGATGGATGGATGGATGGATGGATAGATTAGATAGAGAGAGAGAGAGAGAGAGAGAGAGAGATCATAGATAGATCATAGACAGATGATAGATAAATAAGATTAGAGAGATAGATTAGCTAGATAGATAGATGAATGCATGGATGAAAGACAGACAGATAGACAGACAGACAGACAGACAGACAGACAGCCAATAGACAGACAGACAGACTCCCAATGCGCCAGAAAGCAAGGATGGAAGCTAATGAAGGAGAGAAGCAACCTGGAATTAAGGAGAAACTTCCTAACAGTGAGGACAATTAACCAGTGGAATAGCTTGCCTTCAGAAAGTGTGGATGCTCCATCACTGGAGGCTTTTAAAAAGAGACTGGACAGCAGGGCTGAAATCCTACCGGTTCAGGCGAACCACTAGGGATTATGGGCATCAGTTCGCCGAACCGGTAGTAATTACCCTTTCTTGCCCCCACACATGCTCGGCCGGTCGCCGCTCACCTCTTCCGGCCGCTTGATATTCCACAGAATTCAATGTTAAATGCAGCAGAGAGAATGCTAACTTTTCTCCCTCCATTCAGAATGGAGCTGCTGCAGCCTGTCCTTTTAAGATAGTCCCCGGGAGGGAGGGGGCCAGGAGGGAACCATAAAGGGAGCAGCAACTCCGTTCTGAATGGAGGGAGAAAAGTTAGCCTTCTCTCTGCCACAGAATTCAATGTTAAATGCAGCAGAGAGAATGCTAACTTTTCTTCCTCCATTCACAAGGGAGCTGCTGCAGCCTGTCCCTTTTAAGATAGTCCCCAGGAGGGAAGGGAGGGGGGGGGGAGCAGCTGGAATGGAGCAGTTTTTGTGAAAGGCAGGAAAATGGGAAAGGGGATTTTCCTGCCTGTTATTCATTCCTCAATCTCAGCACAGATTGAAGGAAGGATGATAGGCAGGAATATTCCCCTCCCCATTTTCCTGCCATTCGCGACAAGGAGTGGCTGGGGGGGGGAGGGGCCAGTGATGAGCCCCTTGATGTGAGTGATGTCGAGTTGGCCACGCCCACCCAGTCACGCCCACAGAACCGGTAGGGGAAATTTTTTAATTTCACCCCTGCTGGACAGCCACTTGTCTGAAATGGTCTAGGCCTAGGGCCTCGGGCTTGAGCAGAGGGCTGGACTTGCTCCAAGGTCCCACCCAAGTCTGTTATTCTGTTTTTTTATTTATCTCACCTGGAATCTCCCAAAATGTTATTGGTGCATAATATACTTTATTTTATTCCCGTATTTGAATCATGTTGATGCCAGATGGTTTTATTGCTGATTGTGTCAGCTAACTGTTCTTATGGAAAGTTTTTGTCCAGGGCTCCTTTTGAGTGGTACAAAAATAAATTAAGCTGATTTATTTTCATTTTGTTCTGGGGATCTGAAGGCACTGTAGGTGTTCCATGGACTCCCATATTTATAGCTACTGCTATATGCTTTTTAGGACCACATATGACATTTTCTCTTGATGGCCCACAAATTGCAACATCCAAGGGTGTTTATTTCATGTTGGCCTCAACCCTCTGCCAAGATAGCTATTCATATATTCAGAGAACAGAAGTCTGGCTGAACGGGGCCAGGTGTCCCACTGTGATTTAGAGCCTAAGGCAGTGTTTCTCAAGCTTTAAAATGTGTGAACTTCAACTCCTAGAATTCCCTAGTCAGCATTTGTTGAAGTTCACACATTTCAAAGCTGCTAAGGTTGAGAAACACTAGTCTATAATAACGGAGTAAAGAACTCCGTTATTATAGAGGTCTAAATCAACCTCTGATGTTCTCTTCTTCAGAGCTGAAGAAGCTTCTTGGATGAGAAGCGAAACGTCTTCAAGTGAGAAAAAAAACAAAGTCCAGTTTCCTTTTGAAAAAAGCACCTTTGGGTCATTGAACAAAATAACATAATAATCATCCAATTCTTTCATTCGTGCAAGGTTTTTTCTAATAGTTTTCTTCTTAAAAAACCCCAAGGTCTTTCCCACAGTACAGTTTAGAAAATAAGTGTGCTAGGCTATGAAAACTTTAAAAAGCTTTCTTATGTATATATTATATATATATGTACCAAATTTATATTTGCTGATAAAGAAAATAAAGGGAGACTAGTATAGATCTATTTCAAGCTATTTAACTCCTCTCATCAGCTAGCTATACCCTTGCTCGGATTTGAACTTGGGTTACCTGCATATTAGGCAGCTGTATTAACCTCTGAACCACAAGTTCTCCTCCCTTTAACAGCTTGAGCCAGAGGAGAGATTAATATAATTAATATAATATATAAATTTGGTATAAAATGGTTTGTCGTGAATGCGACTGCTTGAGGCTCCTGGATTGGAGCTGAAAGGCGAAAGGGAAGCAGTATGCTCCCTCCCATATTGGGGTAGATCAGGTGCTTCGACAGAAAAACGCTTAATTATATATATGTATATATAAACAAGTGAAGAAACAATGGATGGAAACTAATCAGGAGAATTAAGGAGAAACTTCCTAACAGTGAGAACTATTAACCAGTGGCCTTCAGACACTGTGGCTGCTCCATCACTGGAGGCTTTTAAGAAAAGACTGGACAGTCACTTGTCTGAAATGGTAGAGGGTATCCTGCTTGAGCAGAGGGGTAGACTAGAAGACCTCCAAGGTCCCTTCCAGCTCTATTTTGACTGAATATGTTTCGGTGTCCTTTTTTTAATGCACATTTTAAAATATCTTGTTTGAATTTATTTTGTCAGAGTGTGCCCAGTGTGACTATTTTGAGACAACCCAGGAGCAAAATACAGTAAACGGGTTTCTCTTTCAAATAGTGGTTACAAGGAATAGGGACGCGGTGGCTCAGTGGCCAAGACGCTGGTTTGTCGATTGAAAGGTCGGCAGTTCAGCCGTTCGAATCCGTAGTGCCAGGTAACGGGTTGAGCTCCCGTTACTTGTCCCAGCTTTTGCCAACCTAGCAGTTCGAAAGCAGGTAAAAACTGCAAGTAGAAAAATAGGGACCACCTTTGGTGGGAAGGTAATAGCATTCCATGCACCTTTGGCGTTGAGTCATGCTGGCCACATGACCACAGAGACGTCTTTGAACAGCGCTGGCTCTTCGGCTTTGAAACGGAGATGAGCACCGCCCCCTAGAGTCGGGAACGACTAGCACATATGTGTGAGGGGAACCTTTACCTTTTTATACAAGGAATATATACATGCAGGTAGTAGGTAAAATTAGGCAATCAATCATCAGCTATAGCACAGAAGCACACACCGAGAGAGAGAAGGCCCCAACAAACCACTCTTATAATACAGTCTCTTAACATTGTGAAGAGTCAAATAACCCTGTTGACTCATTACTACCATTGCATTATCGTTACAGCATTACAGTATTACAGCAGTTGGTCAGCTATTAAATCAACATTACCCTGACATATTTTACTTCTGTAAAAATGTTTTGTTTTTGGAGTTTTATCTTTTAACTAAACATCTAGCTATCTATCATCTATCGATATCGATATATAGCTATAGATATATGGATATACAGGTAATTCTTGACTTACAACAATTCGTTTAGTGACTGCTTAAAGTGACAGCGGCACTGTAAAAGTGACATGATCGATTTTCACACTTATGACTGTTGCAGCATCCCCATAGTCATGTGATCAAAATTCAGGTGCTTAGCAACTGACTCATATTTATGACGGTTGCAATGTCCTGGGGTCATGTGATCCCGTTTTGCAACCTTCTGACGAGCAAAGCCAATAGGGAAAGACGATTCACTTAACAACAGATTCACTTAACTGTGTTAAATTACTAACTTAACAACTGCAGTGATTCACTTAACAACTGTGGCAAGTAAGGTGCTGTGGCCCGCCAGTGGCCAGCGGATCTGGCAGCAGATTTGGACAGTGAGGAGACTGGGGAGGAACATGGGTCAGTCCCGGAGTCTGGGGAAGGCTCTGATGAGGGTTCTGTGTTGGAGGCAGAGAGGGGGCTAGGGCCGGATGCCAGTTATCAGCTGCCTTTGGAGTCAGACATCAGAGAGGCAGACAAACAGCTGGAGCCTGTTCCCAGTGTGCGCATGCGCAGAGGCCACAGGTGGACGATGAATGGCTCCTCTCAGAGGGAATAAAAGAGGAGCGAAAGGGGAGTGGAGTTTGCAGGAGACAATTAGTTCATTCCTGCATTCTTGCCAAGTATTGTGGCATCTGTAAGATATCGGCCTGGCTACTCTCCAAGCCTGATAAAGGTCGGTAATTGTGAACCATCTTGAAAGACTGTGGGAGAGGAAAGACTTTGCTGGAAAGGAATTCACTGTAAATTAAATAAAAGGGGTTTATCGGGATGAGGACTAGGCTTTGTGCTGCTGGGGAAGCCTTGGTCAGAACATAAGGTCATAAATTGGGGCAAAACACAGTCAATAACCGTGTCACTTAACAGCAGAAATTTTGGTCTCGTAAGTCGAGGACAACCTGTATAGATACTGTATATAGATATATAAACTTTTTTTTCCTGTCCCACTCACCTCCTGCAAATATCTTGGAACTCTGCTGCAGTGCCCATGTTGTGTGCCGATTGAGCAGCATCAGGGCCATTGTATTCAATAGGATTTTTCTTCAATCACAAAATGAATGTATCTTCTCGCCTCTAGCTAATGACCTGGAAAGAGAAAAAGGCAAAATTACCTCCCTGGAAACTTCCGCAATAATTTTAGCATGGAAGACCAGCAAAACATGGACTCTTCTCTTAAAAAAACACACCTCTAGGAAGCCTCTAGATCTCAAGAGTCTGGTTTGCAAAACCAACGAATCAGTAAATGGTGCATTTGTGGCCAAATATGTCTCTGGTTGCAATTTTCTAAGCTTCAGCTGGTTACTGAAACGTTTCTGTCTTGTCTTTGGCCAAAGCTTGAACTACAAATGAACCAAACCAGACCACACCTAGTGTGCTGCATCCAGTCTTGGTCACCACACTATATAAAAGATGTTGAAACTCTAGAAAAAGTGCAGAGAAGAGCAACCAGGATGATTAAGGGACTGGAGGCTAAAACATTATGAAGAACGGTTAACTGGGCATGGCTAGTCTAGTGAAGAGAAGGACCAGGGGAGACATGATAGCAATGTTCCAATATTTGGGGGGCTGCCACAGAGTGGAGGGGGTCAACCTATTTTCCAAAGCACTGGAAGGCCAGACAAGGAATAATGGATGGAAACTGAACAAGGAGAGATTCAATCTTGAAATAAGGAGGAATTTTCTGACAGTGAGAATAATCAACTGATGGAACAGAAGTTGCCTTTGGAATTTGTGGGAGCTTCATCACTAGAGGCTTTCAGAAGACATTGGACTGCCACCTGTCAGAAATGATGTAGGGTCTCCTGATTGGGCGGGGGATTGTACTAGATGACCTACAAGGTCCCTTCCAACTCTTAATCTGTTAAACCAATGGAACAGAAGTTGCCTTCAGAAGTTGTGGGAGCTTCATCACTGGAGGCTTTCAAGAAGAGACTGGACAGCCATCTGTCAGAAATGGTGTAGGGTCTCTTGCTTGCGTGGGGGGTTGAACTAGATGACCTACAAGGTCCCTTCCAACTCTGTTAATCTGTTAAATTGTTGGACTTGCCCACAACTTGTATCATTAAGTAAAAACAATCCTTGGCTCATTGAGAAAGGCATCAGTGGTGGATTGCTACCGAATTGGGCGAATCGGTAGCAGCGGTGGCGGGAGGCTCCGTCCACCTGCCCAGACGCTTCTGCGCATGCACAGAAGTGTTGCGCACATGCGCGAGCACCCACAAGCGAACCAGTAGTGACGGGTTTTGAAACCCGCCCCTGAAAGACATAGCTTTATTAGAGAGCACAGGTGTTGCAGCATTGCAAAGCCATAACTGAGAATCGCGTGCCAAAATACCCAAGTTCTACTTCTCCCTCCCTTCACTGTCTCTCACTGCCCACCCCAGTATCACCAATCAGTTTCAGGTAAGAAGTTTTCATAACGGTCAATCCAAATGCAGTTTGTTATGCAGCTCCCTTTTTCTTTCTGCTTGGTAACCTTGAGGCATCGTCTCAGGAAATGCAGGAAATTCGTTTCCCCAAGCCTTCCGCTCTTCATTCCTCCCCATCGTTCATGCCAGGCTGTCACTGCAGAGCAGCGAAGCACAAGCAAGCAGCTGACACAAATGGTGGTTCAGCCTGTTCTTGAAAACCTCCAGTGATGGAGCACCCAGAACTCTGGGAGGCAAGTTGTTCCATTGATTAATTGTTCTCACCAGTCAGAAAATGTTTTCCTTCCTTCCTGGTTGGATCTTTCTTTAATAATCTTATTATTCTGCTATCTTCCACCCACTGTTTCTCATCTGGGCCCTCTTATGATTTGGAAGAAAAAGTCAAAAGGAGATTAATGGCCCTGCTGTGCTGAATATTTTCCACTCATTCTGTTCCTGCTCATTCAGCTGGATGAGAGTTAGTTTTGAAAACGTATTTCCATGTTTAACATTAGGTTATGAGGTAAAATACAAAATACAAAAGTAAATAGGAAGACACAGTGGGGGTGGGGGTAGGCAGTGGTGGGATTCAGCCAGTTCGCACCTATTCGGGAGAACCGGTTGTTAACTTTCTAAGCAGTTCGGAGAGCCGGTTGTTGGAAGAAATATTATATTGTTTTTTTTCCACTTTACAGGGCTAATCCTGTAAGGAAGGCAGGAAGGAAACATTCTGGTGTTGTTTCTAGCTTAATCTTTATTGCCTTGTTTACAGAAACTGCCTCTCTGGTTAACCCTTATTACATTGAAACAGCTAAGGCGAAGCGCCCATTGACGTGACGTTGAGTTGGCCATGCCCACATGGCCACATGACTACTGAGCCACGCCTACCCAGCTGGTCAGAGAACTAGTTGTAAAATTATTTGAATCCCACCACTGGGGTAGGGGGAGAGAAAAGTGAGGAGAAAAGAAATGTTGACGTCTGACTCCCTCAGTTGTGGTTAAAAAAAAGAAGCATTAACATCAAACCACAACATTTTGTTTTTCCATAATATAAACTAGCCATTTCTATTTAAAAAAAAAACATATCAATCTCATCCGCAAAACCCCAAATCAAAGTTTCATTTTTTTCCGCACTTCGAGAACAAAGTTCAGAAACGGGCTCCACGTGGAAACAAAGGTACTTATATTTATTTACTTATTTATTTATTAGTTCAATTTATATGCCGCCCTTCTCCATAAACTCAAGGCGGCTTACAATGCATTATAGCAATAGCCTGCATACTTTTTTGTATATACCTGCTTATTAGGGCTTTCGGCCCCCCCCAAGCAGTGTTGTTCTATACAAAGTCAGCTTATTGCCCCCACAATCCGGGTCCTCAATTTACCTACCTCGAAAGGATGGAAGGCTGAGTCAACCTTGAGCCTGGCGAGATTCGAACTTGCACTAATTGCAGGCAGCTGGCAACTAAGTGCTAGCACTTAACAGCACTTTAGTCCGCTGCATCACCGAGGGTCTTGATTCTTTCCTTTAACCTAAATTGGTCAATTTAGCCATTTATAGAGTGGCATTAGTACCTCCCTTGATCTTGATTGTATCCCTCTGTAAATGCAATTTAGGATTGCATTGGCTTTTTTTGGCTGCCACTGCACACTGTTGGCTCATATTTAGCTGGTTGTCCACTAAGCATGGACAAATGTGTCATCCCATATTTGAGTGAGATGACATAAGGTCTCTTGCCTTGAGCAGGGAGTTGGACTAAAAGACCTCTAAGGCAGTGGTGAAATCCAAATTTTTTTACTACCGGTTCTGTGGGTGTGGCTTGGTGGGCATGGTGTGGCTTGGTGGGTGTGGCAGGGGAAGGATACTGCAAGATCTACATTCCCACCCTACTCTATGGCCAGCCAGAGGTGGTATTTGCCGGTTCTCCTACCGTGGTTCCCCGAAAAGATGACCCTGTCTTATATTTTTTTGAACCCCGAAATAAGGACTTGGCCTTATTTTCTGGGAGGTCTTATTATTTGGGGAGGGCTTATTTTTGGCAGGAGGCTTATTTTAGCGCATGCACTCAAAAGCCGGATTGGGTTTATTATCAGGGAAGGTCTTATTTTCAGAGAAACAGGGTAACTACTCAAAATTTCCGCTACCGGTTCTCCAGAACCTATCAGAACCTGCTGGATTTCACCCCTGCTCTAAAGTTCCTTCTATCCCTATGATTCTATGTGCTATGCTAAAAACAACTGTCCCCAGGATTCTTGGCAGAAAATGCAACAAAAATAAATACGAAACATAAATAACCTGAACTGGTCAGCCAAGAATCTCCAGGACCAGAAATGCAGAAGGAATTTCAAACCCAGCTTTCCAGGATGGAGCTTCTAGTATTTTTCATGTTGTTTTTATGATTCTACGTTGCTAGAATTTCATGACGGGCGATTCCCACTTTCAGGTTGCAGCATTACCTCATGTTCTCAAAAAAAAAACCCTGAATTTAAATCCGTTGCTCAGCTACAGGCAATTTTCATCATTTGTAAATCCTTTGGCTGCCGCTGTTTAAAACCACTCAGCCTTGGATTAACATCAATACAAGGCAGTGAATTTAAAACACTTAATTAAAATGCTAGAAACATCCCCCCGGTGCTCCTCTCTACCCGTTTAAAAAAAAAAAAAGCGACCGCAAGCAAAATTCAGTCAACAAGTCCAAATTCAAATTCAAAAACGCTCTCATGGACTCCGATGACAAATAAGCACGTTCAAAACTTCCTCCTTAAATTAAAAACTAGATTTTTATTTATTTATTTATTTTTTGGCAGCTGCTCAGGTTAATTTTACAAACAAGCACACCAATTTAAAAGGCTAGTTTGGGTTTTTTTCTTTGCTTTTTATCTTCTAAGAAGATGCAGCTTGCTTCAAGTGTTACAGTCATATCGGAAACCCCATATTTCAAAGCATATTTTCTGGTTAAAGAAATGCAGCAGCATCATAAGCCACACTAACTATGCACCAACCGCAGCTCCGTGCAGAAGGCATTCCTGCCGGCCCGAACAAATCTTGAAAAACCACAGAGGTTTGCAAGCAGCTTGCATTTATTTTTACAGTAGCCGTTTCCTGCCTAACTAAATCTTGGTGTAGGTCAGATGCAGTTCAACTGCTGGAAATCGGAATTTCACCTACTACACTGATTCAACTGGTTGACGCTACATCTTACGATTCTTCCTCGGGGTTCATTCCAACGGGGTTACCCAATACATTTAGTTCTTGAGTTAGGATCATAACCAGTGGTGGGATTCAAATAATTTAACAACCGGTTCTCTGCCCTAATGACTGGCTGGGTGGGTGTGGCCATGGTGGGCGTGGCCAGGGGTGTGTGACAGGCAGTACTCGGCCTCCTGCAACCCCTGGGAGCAAAAACGGGCCACATGGGGGTGGGGTGTGGAACACGCCACCCCCGTGCCCCGTTTTGGGCCTAGTAGGCCTCCCTGCACTTACCTGAGAGCCAAAATGGGGCATGTGGGGACTCCTGGAAGGGGCAGGGCCAGCCAGCAATTTCTCCCGAACCGGCTGAATCCCACCACTTATCATAACTGAGCCCAAAATTTATATTATGAAATGAAACATTGGTTAAGTGCCCCATTTTAGGACATTTCTCGCCACAGTTCTTTACACGAATCCTTGCATCGGTTAAGTTAGTAACATGGTTATTGTTCAGTGAATCTGGATTCCTCATTGACTTTGCTGGTCAGACGGTTGCAAAAGCAGATCACGTGACACACACCCCCAGGACACTGCAACCGTCATAAATATGAAACATCTGAATTCTGACCAAGTGACCATAGAGATGCTGCGACAGTTGTTAAGTGTGAAAAAAGGGTCCTACGACAATTTTTTTTCCAGTGCTGTTGTAACTTTGAACGGTCACTAAATGAACTGTTGTAAGTCAAGGATTTCCAATGTCCAGTTTCTCAGCTCAGAAAAATCAGGACTTTTTTTGGGGGGGGAGATTGGATAATAACCTTTGGGTCGGATTTCACTGTCCCCAAGCATCGAAGAGAAGTTGTTCCTCACGATTGCATAATTTGGGTCAGGTCAACAAATGCATTAGCCTTCCCCCCTACCCTTCCGTTCAATCATGTCCAATTCTTAGAAACCAACTGGACAAGTCCCTGCGGTCTTTCTGTCAAGATTTTCAGAAGTGTTTTGTCACTGCCTTCCTAGGCTTGGAGAAAGTCAAGGTCACCCAACTGGCTTCATGCCCAAGATGAGACTAGAATGCATAGTCTCTTGGCTTCTAGCTAACCGCTACGCCCAACGTAGCTTATTTGGTGAATGTCCAGTGTTAAGTTTGTTAATGTCCGTAGCCTGAAACAACCTCAAATAACCGTACCCCTCCAAAGAACAGAGAGCTCAATCCTTGAGTTTATTTCTTTTTGAGTTACAAAGGTCTCAGACGAGAAGGAAGAGATTCAGGCTTAATCCCATGTTACTAACTGAACGACTGCACCTAACAATGGCAGCAAAAAAATTTGTCACAATGGGGCAAGAGCTATTTTGCTTAGCAAGAATTTGGGCTTTAATTGTGGTCCTGGACCACCTGTACTACAAGGGCTCTCAGGAGCTGGATAACTTCAGGATTAGTTACTCCTGGTCTGCCCACCTAGGAGAATCTAATATGGAACTCTCCTCCCCACCCTCAACTGGCCTTCCCCTCTTCTCTGGAACAGCCCACCCCGAAATTAGATCCATATCAGTCCTTCAAGACTTCGGATACTGAGAGTCGGTCAGGTGGGCTTCCTCCCTGCAGATTTGATTGGCAGAATGAAAACGGAGACTGATCTTGTTTCCATGCAGCCATTTGTGATTCACGAAGCTCTGAACCTCAGCAAGCCAACAAACACATACGAATATAGTGCAAATCACAATCCGGTTATTTCTATTAAAATCCAGCCACCCCCCCACCCCACCCCCTATCCTTTTCTTCAGCCAATCTACAGCAGGGGTCTTGAAACCTGGCAACCTTGAGACTTGTGGACTTCAATTCCCAGAATTCCGCAGCCAGCCGTGGAAATGGGAGCGGAAATTCTGGTCTCAGTTGTGGTTGTAAGTCAAGGACTATCTGTATAACCCTCAATAGAATCTCCTTCCCCAACAGTTGTCTTGCTTGGAAAGGTCCCCTCCATTGCCCCCACAGCCATGGAGAAGGGAAGGGAGGGGGACACCGGATGGACACCTGCCTTCCTCCTGCAACAAAGCTGAATTTTTTTGGCAGGATGGTTTTGATCTTTTTAAAGATAAGGTATTTGGCTTTGATCCAGGGGTGAGATTCAGCCGGTTCAGGCGAACTGTTAGCTCCGACGATCAGTTGAGAGCGAACTGGTTTGCTCCAGTGATCAGCTGGGCCCACCTGCCTGCCCCTGCACTATACCGACCTGTATTTCCTTTGTTTGAAGCCCAGCTGATAGGCACGGCAGAGCTGTTTGACTAACCAGGGCTGCAGTAGAAGGTAAGTTTTAGAGCTGTTTTCAAATGTACTGCGTGTGCGCAGAGTGTGTGTTTGGCACACCAAACACCAGTAAGTTTTAGAGATGTTTTCAAAAGCACTGCATGCATGCAGACCTCATGTTTGGTGTGCGTGCGAGCAAAGCGAGTAGTTACACCAGTTGAATCCCACCACTGCTTTGGCAGGCTACTTCTGCTGCCTGCTGGTTGCCTGCAATTTGGCAGATCGAATCTCACCAGACTCAAGGCTGACTCAGCCTTCCAGCCTTCCGAGGTGGGTAAAATGAGGACCCCAATTGTTGGGGGCAAGAGGCTGACTCTGTAAACCACTTAGAGACAGCTGTAAAACACTGTAAAGTGGTATATAAGTCTATTGCTATTGCTATTCATTCCCACATGCTAAATTAGCGCAAGAACAGTGCATCCAATCCAGGAGAATTTCTCAGCAAACCTATTTTTGAGATAAATTGTGAAAGGAATGTCTTCTCTTTTTTTCACCAAAGGAAGCAGATCTTGCAGGGAAAAAACATGTAAGGGGATTTTTCCCACTCGGCACCAACATCGATTCTGAAAACAGCAAAGTGGAGAGACAGAGCAACCAGGATGATGAGGGGACTAGAGGCTAAAACATGCAATGAACGGTTGCAGGAACTGGGCCTGGCTAGTTTAGTGAAGAGAAGGACCAGGGGAGACAGGATAGCATCTTCCAATATTTGAGGGGCTGCCAAAGAGGGGAGGGGGTCAAGCTATTTTCCAAGGCACCTGAAGGCCAGACAAGGAATAATGGATGGAAACTGATCAAGGAGAGATTCAACCTGGAAATAAGGAGGAATTTCTTGACAGTGAGAACAATCAACCCATGGAACAGAAGTTGCCTTCAGAAGTTATGGGAGCTTCATCCCTGGAGGCTTTCAAGAAGAGACTGAACTGCCATTTGTCAGAAATGATGTAGTAGGGTCTCCTGCTTGAGCGGGGGGTTGGACTAGATGACCTACAAGGTCCCTTCCAACTCTGTTAATCTGTTAAAGAGTCTAGTAGTCCTTCTCTTATCCACCGTTTTTCCAGTCTCCTTCCGAGCCTTGTCTTTCAAAATTTCTAAATGAACTGACAGGAAAGAGGTGAAGGCACGGATGTCCTGTCACATCTGGTTTGACTCTCCGCAGGAATCTGGGTTTGCACACAGTTGGATCCTGATTTAACCCCAAATCTCAGCCATTCTGAGATGAAGCTGGCCGCTGAAGAAATCGCCCTTTATTTATTTGTGCCACAGCTGAAGGGTGAGAGCAGCCTTCTCCAACCAGATGTCCTCCAAGCAAATTGAACCACAACTCCCATCACTCCTTGTTAGCTAAACGGACTGCTTCAACAGAGCAAAGTGGATTGGTCTTTGTATGCTACATTTTGGCAATCAGGTGAAACATTTTCCAGATTGAATGGGTACAACCCTGTGGAAAGCCCCCCCCCCACCTGCCCCCAGAAGAATGAAATATTTTGAGGGAATATTAAAAAGGCAGGATATTATATTTCCCTAAAGGAGAACTGGAGAAACATGTTTTTAGAGGCAGGAAGCAGCCCCCCCAGTCTTGCTTAATAGCCCACAACAGATGCCAGCATTTAAGAGATTAAAGAGTTTATTGAAAGAGGAAGACAACTATCTAGATGGCTCTATTCATAAGCAAAGCAAACACTGCAGGCAGAAATCCATTCAAGACAGGATATTTCAAAACTCCTTGCAGCAGAGCTAACAAAGGCAGAATGGTAGGATTAGAACAAGCAGCCCCTCACCCAAGATTCAACACAGGACGAAAGCCATTAAGCTACAATAGGAATTGTCCAACACACCTGAGTCTTCAGAGAGGGGTGGCATATAAATTGAATTAATTAAATTAAATTAAAATTAAATTTCAGAACACAAGCCCCCTTCATTGCATCACCCCCAGAACAGTTCCAACTTCAAAGTCACAGCAACCTATAAAGATCCATCCACTCCTTTAACCATTGGTTCAGCTGCACCAGAACTGTGCCCTGTCTTTATGGTTCTGTTCAATAAGCCATCTTTCCATCCGTCCTAGGAGCTTTACCCACTTTCAAGGTTTGACAGCTGCTTATTATAAACACTTGCAGTTAGAAATGGTGGGACCACTCAAAGAATTATTTACTAACATACAATCTGGAGGAGATGTACCCCCATCCTGGAGGACAGCTTAGATCTCTCTGATTCCAAAGGAGGAGCAAGACCACACCCAGCCAAAAAATTATAGGCCTATATCACTTTTAAATACAGATTACAAGATTTTTGCTAAAATACTAGCAAATAGATTAATGACAATCATGCAACAAATGATTCATAATGATCAAACTGGTTTTATAAATGGTAGACAAATGAAGAGTAATGTAAGGCAAGTTTATTATTTATTTATTTATTTAATATTCGAATTTCTATACCGCCCTTCTCCTTTCGGACTCAGGGCGGTGAACAGCCAAAATAAAAACATTTATACATAAATACGATTAAAAATAGATTTAAAATAATTAAATTTGGCCCATAGTTTAAAATTTATCAATTTAAAATCCATATCAAAATTTAAAACCAACCATAAAATCATAAAATCATGAGAGACCGGCTAACTGAAAGAGATGGGTTTTTAGGGCCCGACGAAAGGTCCGGAGGTCGGAGATCACTCGTATCTCTGGGGGTAGATTGTTCCAAAGGGTAGGTGCCACCACAGAGAAGGCTCTCCTCCTGGGGGTCGCCAGCCGGCATTGTCTAGCCGACGGCACCCTGAGGAGGCCCTCTCTGTGGGAGCGAACTGGCCGGTGGGAGGCTATTGGTGGCAGAAGGCGGTCCTGTAAGTACCCTGGCCCTAAGCCATGGAGCGCTTTAAAGGTGATCACCAACACCTTGAAGCGCACCCGGAAGTCCACCGGAAGCCAATGCAGCTCGCGCAGGAGAGGAGTCACATGGGAGCGCCCAGTCGCTCCCCTAATCCCCCGCGCGGCCGCATTCTGCACCAGTTGGAGCCTCCGGGTGTACCCCAAGGGGAGCCCCATGTAGAGAGCGTTACAATAGTCCAGACGAGAAGTGACGAGTGCTTGAGTGACTGTGCGTAGGGAGTCCCGATCCAGAAAGGGGCGCAACTGGCGTATCAGGCGAACCTGATAAAAAGCCCCCCTGGCCATGGCCGTCATATGCCCTTCTAAGGACAGCCGTGCATCCAGGAGGACGCCCAAGTTGCGGGCCCCTTCCATGGGGGCCAATGATTCACCCCCAATAACTAGCGATGGCGTCAGCTGGCTATACCGGGACGCCGGCAGCCACAGCCACTCGGTCTTGGAAGGGTTGAGTCGAAGCCTGTTTCTCCCCATCCAGACCCGCACGGCCTCCAGGCACTGGGACATCACTTCCAAGGCATCGTTGGGATGGTCTGGGGTGGAGATGTACAGCTGAGTATCATCAGTGTACTGATGGAACTCCACCCCAAAACCACGGATGATCTCACCCAGCGGCTTCACATAAATGTTGAACAGGAGGGGCGAGAGGACCGACCCTTGTGGCACCCCACAAACAAGGCGCCTCGGGGTCGACCGCTGCCCCCCTGTCAACACGGATTGCGACCGGTCGGAGAGATAGGAGGAGAACCACCGCAAAACGGTGCCCCCCACTCCCAGTCCCTCCAGCCGGCGCAACATGATACCATGGTCGATGGTATCAAAAGCCGCTGAGAGGTCTAACAGGACCAGGATAGAGGAGTAACCCCTATCCCGAGCCCTCCAGAGATCATCCACCAACGCGACCAATGCCGTTTCCGTGCTGTACCCAGGTCTGAAACCGGACTGGAGCGGATCCAAATAGACAGCTTCATCCAGGTACTGTGGAAGTTGTCGCGCCACCACACTCTCAACAACCTTCGCAATAAAGCGAAGGTTGGAGACTGGACGATAGTTAGCCAAAACAGCCAGATCCAGGGATGGCTTCTTGAGGAGAGGCCTCACCACCGCCTCTTTCAAGGCGGCCGGCAGGACACCCTCACTCAAAGAAGCGTTGATAATTCCCTGGAGCCAGCCTCGTGTAACCTCCCGGGAAGCCAGCACCAACCAGGAGGGACACGGGTCCAATAAACATGTGGTGGCGTTCAGCTGTCCCAAGATCCTGTCCACGTCCTCGGGAGCCACAGGATCGAACTCCTCCCAGATAACATTCTCAAGGCCTGCCTCAGTCATCTCGTCTGAACTAACCCAGTCAGTGGCCAAGTTTTCCCGAATCTGAGTTATTTTATCATCCAGATACTGTACAAAATAGGTTAAGTTGTTAACCTATTGGAGTATTTGGGGAAGAACAACCAAATCCCTGCGGTGCTGATATTTCTTGATGCAGAGAAAGCATTTGATAGATTGAATTGGCAATTTTTATTGAAAATAATAGAAAAGATGCAGTTTGGAGAATATTTTACACAATCTATTAAGGCAATATATCAGAAACAAACAGCACAAATAATAATTAATGGTAGTTTAACATATACTTTTAATATAGAAAAAGGAACAAGACAAGGATGTCCTTTGTCTCCATTATTGTTTATCTTGACCTTGGAATTTTTGTTAAGTAAGATACGTGGGTCGGACAAAATAACTGGAATTAAAATTAGGCAGTATGACTACAGATTACAAGCATTCGCAGACGACTTGGTTGTTACTTTAACCCAACCATTACAGTCGGTTGTAGGTTTAATGGACATAATTAATCAATATGGACAAGTATCTGGATTTAAAATAAATGCAGGGAAAACGAAGATAATAACTAAAAATATGACTATAAATCAAAAAGATGAATTAGAAAGACTAACAGGATTTGAAATTGTAAAAAAAGTTAAGTATTTAGGGGTCTACATTATGACATCAAATGCAAAATTATTTAAGCATAATTATGATCTGTTGTGGCAAAAAATACAGAGAGAGATGGAAAACTGGAAAAAATTACAATTATCCTTGTTAGGAAGAATAGCAGCTGTAAAAATGAATGTTTTGCCTAAGTTTTTGTTTCTTTTTCAAATGATACCAATACTTAAAAAAGATGAGAATTTGAAGATATAGCAGAAGGGTATTAATAATTTTGTCTGGGCAGGATATATGTGAAAGAGGAGGTCTCAAAATGCCCAATTTAAGACTACATTATGAGGCAGCTGCCCTATCAGCAATGAGTGATTGGATGAACTCAACAGAAGAAAGAATATTGAATATTGAGGGATATGAGGAGGGAAGGGGGGGGAAGAGGAATGGGAAAAATTGTTGTAATATTTGTTAAAACTTTTTAATAAAATAAAATAAAATAAACCATCTTTCCAATCAGTCTCCATGTTTTTTCCAGTGCCTTTCTCCCGGCTTGGACCTGGACCTGGATATTTCTCCCAAATTCCATCAAATAACGTAAGAATTGGTTGGGTGAAATTCAATAAAATAATGAAGCATTGTCCCATTTCTTAGCTGAGAGGCGAGAAGTGCTAATCCATTATATTTTAAGAAACCCCTTTAAAATATCCATTAGAGTTGAAGGCCCATTTTTTCCTTCTTTTTTGTAAAGATTGCTTAGTTGGCTATTGAATAAAGTTGGCACCCACTCCTCTTAGAAGAATGAAATATTTTAGGAAACATTAAAAAGGCAGAATATTATATTTCCCTGGATGAGAAAAGGAGAAACATGTTTTTAAAGACAAAGAGCAACTCCCCGCAGCTCCCTGCCCCCAGCAGATATTTGGTGCCCATTGAGAAAGACTGGGCCAGCCTATCTACAAGACAAAAGGCCTCCAGCTCCAGGATGATGGGATTAAGACATGACCCTCCGGGACATAATAGGATTAACCCATCTATCAGGAGAGCTCACCACATGGCACAATCTCCTAAAGATATCGCATCACCTTCCAAACTTCAACCAAACTTAGCTCAGACAAACATGACCCCTACATGGCCCCATGGGAGTCTGACAACAGCCGATAGAATAGATGTCCTTGCCACAGGAACAGGAAGCTCAAGTTCAAAGCCCAAGAAAGGGTATAAATAACACTCACTCTCCACTCCACGTGGTCAGCTACTCAGAATCACACGTGCTTGGTGGTTCTGCCTCACCATTAAACCATCTTTCCAAGCAGCCTCCATGTTTCTGGTGTTTTTTCTCCCCACTTGGAACTGAACCCAGATGGATATCTCTTCCAACACTATGGTTTTCCTCTACCCTATCCATTTTTTTCCTCCATCCTTTTAAGTATCTCTCCAATTACATAATTATGGTCTCCATCAAAGTCCATTGCGGGGTGCTTTCTAAACAACTGTTTCCTTGTTGGACTAGATCCATGCACAACCTCACAGGCAACTCTCAGCATGCATCAGTGCTCACAAAAATTAGGGTGGGGGGAAACCCCAACAACCCCAATCATTTGTGGAAAACTGTCCAGTAGGCGAGATGATTTTTTTTTATTTATTTATATGCCGCCCTTCTCCAGAGACTCAGGGCGGCTTATAAGGCGTTAAGCAATAGCCTTCATACTTTTCTATATTTTATACAAAGTCAGCTTATTGCCCCCACAAACCGGGTCTTTAGAAAGGATGGAAGGCTGAGTCAACCTTGAGCCTGGTGAGATTTGAACTCGCAGTAATTGCAGGCCGCTGGAAACTAAATACTACCTTTAACAGTAGCATTAGTCTGCTGCGCCACTCAGGCTCCTAAGTGGAATTTGGCCATATTTTACAGATGGATCATTTTCATATTGATAATCGCAAACCAGAGGGAGGATAAAATGCACTGTAAAGGTTGCCTTGTGCTCCCCCCACCCCCCGGTGCTATTGTTGTTGCTGCACGCGGGCATTGCGTTGTGCAAACACACTCAACGCAGGAAAAGATGGCCGAGCAACCCGCCAGATATTGTTAAAGCTGTGCCCGGCTGAACGCGCGTGGGTGAACTGACCCTCAGAACTGGCTTCCTTTGACATATTCCTCCACCTCCCACACCCCCAACAAGAGAAATGACTCTGAGATTGTTGCTGTGTTCTGGGGTTGCCTAATGCGCCAACGGTGATGTGAAGTGCCAGCACCGTGGTCAATTCAGGGGGGAAGGGGGGGCAGCATGAAATCCGGTTGGAAAACCTCTTTTCTTTGCACATTCAGCGCACACAGCCACTGTTGGGTGCCAACCTTTGCACACAATGCGAATCCCTGCAGCCCCTCTCTCTCTACATACGGGGGAGGCCTGGCTTATTCCAAGTGGGTTGCCATGGCACCCATAATGGGACAGGAATGGGAGCAAGGGATGGGAGGGGGGGTGGAAGCAATGAAGGGGAAGGGAAGGGGAGCTGTGTACCATCAATCTCCCGGCAACTGCTTCATCTCAGCAATTACCCGGTTGCTGTAGTAACCACCCAAGAAGAAAGTCAGGCAGGACATTTGCAATTCTTCCTTCTATCTAAGAGAATGGTGGAGAGAAATGAATGGGGCAAAATAGAATTTGGAGATGGTTAAAATTAGACCTTCTCCAGCTCTGCACGGAGCTAATTCTGAAAGGAAGAAACGCTTCTGTCCAGCTAAAGTTTGCTAAATAAAAAGAGAAAGAAGACTTCCGTATTATGACTATTAACTGCAGATATTATAGCAACATTTTGCTTTCCAAATTTTGCATTGGCCACTTCTCCAATTTCTCAGCTGAGTCCTACAGAAAATCCTCCACTTACGACCGCAACCGAGCCCAAAATTTATTTTGCTAAGTGAGAGAGTTATTCAGTGAGTTCTGCCCCCATTTTACGACCTTCCTTGACACCGTCGTTAAGCGAATCGCTGCAGTTGTTAATTTAGTAACCCGGTTTGTTAAGTGAATCGAGTTTCCCTATTGACTTTGCTTGTCCGATGGTCACAAAAGGGATCATGTGACTCTGGGACACTGCGACCGTCATAAATATGAATCAGTTGCCAAGTACCTGAATTTTGATCACCTGACCATGGGGATGCTGCAATGGTCATAAGTGTGAAAAACGGTCATTAAGTCACTTTTTTCAGTGCTGTCGTAACTTTGAACAGTCACTAAACAAAACTGTTGTAAATCGAGGACTTCCCGTATTCAGTTTCAATTCAATCAGTGTCTTCAAATCCCTCCCGAATTGCCTACTCCTCACTGCTTCCTCTCTTCACGGCTGGCATTGAGATAGTACCTTTTTAACTTATTTGTTTTTTATTTGCATTCTGCCTTTATTGTGTTGGAAGATATATCCATCTAGTTCAGTTCCAAGTCGGGAGAAAGACATTAGAAACATGGAGACTAATAGGAAAGGTGGTTTATTGATGAAGCAGAACCACATGGTGGTTTGTGGTTCTGGGCAGCTGACCACACGGAGTCAGGAGTTGGGGGTATTTATACCTTCTCTTGGGGCTTTGAACTTGAGCTTCCTGTTCCTGTGCAATAACATGTATTCTATTGGCTGCTGTCAGACTCCCATGGGATCATGTAGGGGTCATGTTTGTCTGAGCTAAGTTTGGTTGACGTTTGGCTGATGCATGAAGGGGCTTGTTGGGCAATTCCTATTTATTTATTTATTATTGAATTTCTATACCGCCCTTCTCCCTGAGGACTCAGGGCGGTATACAGCCAGAATTAAAAAACATGCAGGACAAATATTAAAAAAACAATTAAAAGATATATAAATTTGGCCCAATTAAAACTCACTACCAATTAAAACATTTAAAACATTTAAAAACATTTAAAAATTTCTTCTTAAGCCAGCCCGGCTTGCTTGAAAAAATGGGTTTTAAGGGCACGACGGAAGGCACTGAGGTCCTGGATTCTCCTATTGTGGCCTAATGGTTTTTTTCAGTGTTGGATCTTGGGCGAGGGTATTTGCTTATGAATAGAACTATTTAACTCTTTATCTCTTAAGTGCTGACATCTGCTGAGGGATATTAAGAAAGGGGGAGGCTGCTTTCTGTCTTCAAGAGCATATTTCTCCCTTTAGGGGAAATACAATATTCTGCCTTTTTAATTTCTCAAAACATTTCATTCTTCTAGGAGAGGGGTGGGTGCTAACCCTCTACAATTGTTTTTACAAATAATTCAAGGTGGCAAAGATATCCAACACGCATTCCTCCTCCTATTTTCCCCACAACAACAATCTTGTGTGGTGGGTTGAGCTGAGAGAGAGAGAGAGAGAGAAATGGACTGGCCCAAAGTCATCCAGCAGGCTTTTGTGCCTAGAGCAGGACTTGAACTCATGATCTCCTACTTTCTAGCTTGGTGCCTTTACCGTTTTTCCCAGGGGAACTTCACTGCTTCCCTCCGGTTTCCTATGACAGCTTTTTGAGTGTCCAGAGTAGCTTCTGCTACTAGATTGAGGACTGAACCTGGATCTCACCTTTTTAAAAAAAGATAAAGGTTCCCTTTGTACCTATGTGCTAGTCGTTCCCGACTCTAGGGTGCAGTGCTCATCTCCGTTTCAAAGCCGAAGAGCCAGCGCTGTCCGAAGACGTCTCCGTAGTCGTATGGCTGGCATGACTCAACACCAAAGGCGCACGGAACGCTGTTTCCTTCCCACCGAAGGTGGTCCCTATTTTTCTACTTGCATTTTTTATGTGCTTTCGAACTGCTAGGTTGGCAGAAGCTGGGACAAGTCACGGGAGCTCACCCCGTTACGCGGCACTAGGGATTCGAACCGCCAAACTGCCGACCTTTCAATCAACAAGCTCAGCTATTGAGCCATCACATCCTCACCTTTTAAACTCTTCCTAATTGTTGTACCCGGCTATTTTTCAACCTTTTTCAACATTCAGGAAATGCAAGTCTTCCATCTTTCAAACTTTATCAGTTATTGCAACTCTAGAATAGACACAACGGCCCACAACAGAATTCAACCATTCAACCTTAAATGGTTTTCAAATTAAATTGTTACAGTGGTTTAAGGACTACTAAAATCCTCTATTAGCCACCGACTCTTAGACTTCCCTGTCAAGCAAAGGGGCTGCGCGTCATTTACTTTCCCTTGGAAAATGACTCATCAAATTATGTTGTTTGTATGATATTGGCTTTGTTTATACTTGCTGCAGGAAACTGTCAAACCAGGAATCTGTATAGCCGAGGCTCTAACCGGTTTCTCAATATAGGTACAGAAATTCAATGACTCTGTAAATTTTTTAAAAGCCCAACTCAACTTTAGTTGTTTCAGTTTTTGTCTTATTCTAAATGCTGCTAGTCCTTGACTTACACTTATTTCTTTAGTGACCATTCAAAGTTATCACAGCACTGAAAAAAATTCTTTTTAATTAGATTAACAGAGTTGGAAGGGACCTCGTAGGTCATCTAGTCCAACCCCCTGCCCAAGCAGGAGACTCTGCACCATTTCTGAAAGATGGCAGTCCAATCTCTTCTTGAAAGCCTCCAGGGATGAAGCTCCCACAACTTCCGAAGGCAACTTCTGTTCCATGGATTGATTGTTCTCACTGTCAAGAAATTCCTCCTTATTTCCAGGTTGAATCTCTCCTTGATCAGTTTCCATCTATGATTTCTTGTCTGGCCTTCGGATGCTTTGGAAAATAAGTTGACCCCCCACCTCTCTGTGGCAGCCCCTCAAATATTGGAAGACTGCTATCATGTCTCCCCTGGTCCTTCTCTTCACTAGACTAGCCAGGCCCACTTCCTGCAACCGTTCATCGTATGTTTGAGCCTCCAGTCCCCTCATCATTCTGGTTGCTCTTCTCTGCACTCTTTCTAGAGTCTCAGCATCTTTTTTGTAATGATGAAAACTGGATGTAATATTCTAGGTGGGGTCTTACTAAGGCTTTATAGAGTGGTATTAGTACCTCCCTTGATCTTGATTGTATCCCTCTGTTAATGCAGCTTAGGATAGTGATATCAGATAGTGAACGAATCAGAGGCTGAAGCATTATGCTTCACAGTCCACTGATTCAGCCGAATAATTGAATGGAGAAAAATCAGTGACTTTCATCCAGACTTAAATCAGACACTACTTCCCTGCTTTTATTACAAGAAATGCAGTTCTAGGTTTGCATTAACAGAGGGATACAATCAAGATCACGTGAAGTTCTAGTACCACTTTATAATGCCTTTATTAGCATTATACTAGGAATACTATACTATTTATAGTATAAGACCACATTTGGAATAATGCATCCAGCTTTGGGTGCCACAATACAAAAACAGATGTTGAGACTCTGGAACGAGTGCAGAGAAGAACAACAAGAATGATTAGGAGGCTGGAGGATGAAACATATGAAGAACAGCTGCAGGAACTGGGTGTGTCTAGTCGAATGAATGATTGAATAAATAAAATAAATAAATAAAGACACTGAGCTTGTCAATCGAAAGGTCGGCAGTTCAGTGGTTTGAATCCTTAGTGCCGCGTAATGGGGTGAGCTCCTGTTCCTTGTCCCAACTTCTGCCAACCTAGCAGTTCAAAAGCAGGTAAAAAATGCAAGTAGAAAAATAGGCACCACCTTTGGAGGGAAAGTAACAGCGTTCCATGCACCTTTGGCATTGAGTCCAGGGGTGGGTTCTACTTACCTTTACTACTAGTTTGCAGCGGGACCGCATGCTTGCACGCTCTTCTGCGCAAGTGCAGAAACTTCTGCGCATTTTGATTAATGTCAGTGTCAGTGGGCGGAGCCTCCCACCGGTTTTACTACTGGTTCTATAGAACCGATGCGAACCGGGGGCAACCCACCACTGGTTGAGTCATGCCGGCCACATGACCACGGAGACCTCTTCGGCTTTGAAACGGAGATGAGCACTGCCCTCTAGAGGTGGGAACGACTAGCACATACATGCGAGGGGAACCTTTACCTTTACCTTTAGTCTAATGAAAAGAAGGAATAGTGGAGGTAAGATAACAATGTCCAAGTATTTGAGAGATTGCCACAAGGATGAGGGGGGCAAACTATTTTCCAAAGGGCCAGAAGGCAAGACAAGAAGCAATGGATGGAAATTAATCAAGGAGAGAAGCAACCTAGAGCTAAGCAGCAATTTCCTAATAGTGAGAACAAGAAATCAGTGGAACGCCTTGCATTCAGAAGTTGTGGGTGCTCCATCACTGGAGGTTTTTAAAAAGAGATTGGACAGCCATTTGTCCAGAATGATATAGAGTCTCTTGCCTTGGGGGTCGGGAGAATAGTAGCCACAACAGGGAGGTAGAACAAGAAGCAATGGGTGGAAACTGATCAAGGAGAGAACCAACCTAGAACTAAGGAGAAATTTCCTAAGTGAGAACAATTAACCATTGGAATAGTTTGCCTCCAGAAGTTGTGGCTGCTCCATCACTGCAGGTTTTTAAGAATAAGTTGGACAGCCCATTGTATGAAATGGTATAGGCCAGGGTTTCCTGCTTGAGCAGGGAGTTGGACTAGAAGACCTCCAAAGTCCCTTCCAACTCTGTTATCCCATTAAATAATGAAAGACCAAAGCAAACCACAATTTGACCAAGAAAGATGAGGTTTCCTACTATTGATGGACCAGGATTTCTCTTGCTCTGTTTTAAAAATGTCCCTTCCATTGGTGAAAGCAACACTCTGATTCTTCCCTAATCTAAGAAGGCTTGAGAATATCTCTTGAATCTTTCCTTGCCGCATGTGCAGATTTGTTCGTTGCTCGGAGGCAGGAGAAGTATTTCTGCCACTGTTCTGCTTTTCACCGCGTAATTTTTCCTGCTGCACAAAGTGAAAAATTCCTCTCCGTGTTCCCCCTTAGGATTTCCTGACAGGCTGATGAAGCTACTGAGACGAAGATTGCACAATGAAGGACATTTGCATTCACCACGAAATTACAGGCAGAGACATCAAACTCCATCTGCAAGTACCACATCCAACCCTCTTCTCCTCCAGACCAATTTTCAATGCTACAGTAATTCTCTTTCATTAAAAGAAAAGAGCCAGGGAAAAAATATGCAGGATAATTTTTCTGCACCGGATAAGTTCAAGCTGCAGTGGACAATTATGGATAAAAGGATTTCTCTCCCTTCTGTTTTGCATGATGCTTAAATTTCAGGACATTCATGGGAATTGACAGGCAGAAACACAAAAGGAGCTGTTTCTGTCTCATTTGGTACTCTTGTTTGGTACCAGCTTTCAGAAAGGAACAAATGCATATTATTCAGATTTGGTTTCTGTATTCCTTTCATTCGAAGATAATTTAGATAACTGCCTTCCCTGTGTTTATAAAAAGGTACAAGATATGTAGTGCAAGGAAAGGAAAGTAAATGGCTAAATAAAGAGAGCAAGGAAAATGATCTTGTGGGAGAAATGCAGGAACCGTGACATGGGCAAAAGGAAATGAAAAGCATTTTTAGTCCAGAAACAATGGCTGCAGGATTTGGGCTTGGCTAGTCTAAAGAAAAGAAGAATTAGGGGTGACATGATAGCAGTATTCCAGTATTTGAGGGGCTGCCACAAAGAAGATGGGATCAAATTATTCTCCAAAGCAGCAAAAGGCAAGACAGGAAAGAATGGCTGGAAACTAATCACAAAAAGAAGCAACTTGGAATGAATAGAATAGAATAGAATAGAATAGAATTCTTTATTGGCCAAGTGTGATTGGACACACAAGGAATTTATCTTTGATGCAAATACTCTCAGTGTACATAAAAAGAGAAGATACATTCGTCAAGAATCATAAGGTACAAAACTTAATGATGGTCATAGGGTACAAATAAGCAATCAAATCCTACTAGGAAACAATCAATATCAATATAAATGGCAAGGATACAAGCAACAAAGTTACAGTCATGCAGTCATAAGTGGGAGGAGATGGGTGATAGGAACGATGAGAAGACTAATAGTAATAGTAATGCAGCCTAATGT
Source organism: Pantherophis guttatus (assembly GCF_029531705.1). The sequence goes on along the minus strand of NW_026844042.1, from coordinate 12,028,590 downwards.
GAATAGTTTGACAGTGTTGAGGGAACTATTTGTTTAGCAGAGTGATGGAGCGAGGACAATTAACCAGCGGAATAGCTTGCCTCCAGAAATCCTGGACTCTCCATCATTTTTAAGAAGAGACTGGACAGTCACTTATCTGAAATGGTATAGGTTCTCTTGCTATCATCCCATCCCATCCCATCCCATCCCATCCCATCCCATCCCATCCCATCCTACTCTACTTATTTATTTATTATTTATTAATCAAATTTCTATACCGCCCTACTCCCGAAGGACTCAGGGCGGTGAACAGCCAAGTTCTCAACTTGTGGTCCATGGACACCTGAGGGGCCACAATGTTGTCATGCTTGAAGAAATGTTATGATTTAAATCTTGAGTTAAGTCTGGGTGGTCCATGACCATGGTCTATGACCACAAAAGGTATTTAAAGGGAGTCTGTGGTGAAGAAAAGAGAAGTCGACTTTCTTGTTCTTTCTTCAAAACAAAACAAAACAAGGAAGGAAGTCCAGCTGCCTCCTGAAAAAGCACCTTTGGGACAATCATGACCTGGATGATTGAGAATCTCTACAGACTTTTAGCTATGCAATTTGGGATGAACACCCTTGGAGTGGTGTGGGAGGAGGAATGGATTTTCAGAGGAAAAATTGCAGATGACAGGAATCAGGAGCACTAACTCAGGTGATCCTGAGGACACAGATAAGCCTCCAAGTGCATCAAGGACCCTCTAAAAGGATGCAAATGACCAGCTGTCTGCAAGGAATATAAATCCTTCCATTCCCCACTATCCAGTCAGAGCTGAAGAAGCTTCTTGGATGAGAAGCCAAATGTCTTCAAAAGAAAAAGCAAGAAAGTCCAGTTGCCTCCTGAAAAAAGCACCTTTGGGACAAAAGAGAACCATGGATGCATTCTATTCTATTCTACTCTATTCCGTTCCGTTCCATCAGCTCTGGCCCAAAACTGAGAAAGTCTCCTCCATATTTTTGCAGCTTCTGACTGAACCCTGCAGTCACAGCCGTGAAAGGCAGAACTTCTGTGTGGTTGTCAGAGTCCTGAGATTTAATTGTTGGCATTTCTGCTTAAAAGGCTAGGATAAAAAGGCCAACAGTCCTCAGGGCAGCACCTGTCAATCAAGAGAGAGTGGCTGCCTTTTCCCCAGTTCACACTCATCAACTCTCGCTGATAACTTCTCAGGTGTCCCATCGGGATCCACCACAGTGAAGAGCCACGTTCAAGGCAACAACAGGGATTTGGCCATCAGTCGGCTCAGGGGCTAAGACGCTGAGCTTGTCGATCGAAAGGTCGGCAGTTCAGTGGTTCGAATCCCTAGTGCCGCATAATGGGGTGAGCTCCCATGACTTGTCCCAGCTTCTGCCAACCTAGCAGTTCGAAAGCATATAAAAAATGCAAGTAGAAAACAGGGACCACCTGTTGGTGGGAAGGTAACAGCATTCCGTGCAAATTTGGTGTTGAATCATGCCGGCCACATGACCACGGAGACGTCCTCGGACAGCGCTGGCACTTCGGCTTTGAAACGGAGATGAGCACTGCCCCCTAGAGTCAGGAACGACTAGCATGTATGTGCGAGGGGAACCTTTACCTTTACCTCCCATTCCCAAAATAAGGGGCATTTCCCTATTTTAGATTTCAGGCATTTTTTCTTTTCATCCTTTTGCTGTCTTAAATTTCCTCAGTTCCCTCCTCTCTCCAAATAACATTTGCCCAGCTGAGGTTTGGTGCCTTCCCGGTTCCTTCAATCAATCAATCAATGTCATCGATCGGGATCCAGGAAATGCACAGCCTGCCCTCTGGAACAAGATTCCCCCTTCCCAAGATCTAAATGGCCCCCTCTTGGCTGTTGTTTAGAACAGTGGTCTCCAATCTTGGCAACTTTAAGACTTGTGGACTTCAATTCCCAGACGGCAGGGGAAGGTTGCAAATCCCAACTCTGTAATGTCTCCCTTAGCAACCATTGCCCCCCCCCAAAAAAAGTCATAAAATTGGGTGCAGTCACGGGATGCCTCCCACACACCATTTAATGACTAATTTTCCGTAAGGTGAGGACTACCTATAGGCTTATTTAAACTTGCTAGACAGAGTCTCAAGACCATAGCAATGTCTCCCTGACAGTGAGAGCAATCAACCCATGGAACAGAAGTTGCCTTCAGAAATTGTGGGAGCTTTATCACTGGAGGCTTTCAAGAAGCGACTGGATTGCCATCTGTCAGAAATGGTGTAAGATCTCCTGCTTGGGGGGAAGGGGGTTGGACCAGATGACCTACTGTCAGCCAGATCTCCAGCATGGGTTTTTCCTTGGATGCATGCTTGCTATAGGCTGCCATAGTAACAGGGGGAGGGGGGAGCATGGTATTTGGGGAAGTGAGCTGGGGTGGTGAAGACCCATGTGAACTAAAGGGGAGGTTTGCTCTCAAGAAGTGGAGTTATTTACACTCGGTCAAGGCCAGGAGTGAAATACAGCTGAGCCGCGCAATCATCAGAGGCTTTTTAAAAAAAAATTTAAAAGCATTTTTTCTACAACCTCTTCGGCTGAAAAAATGCTTTTAAAATTTTTTTTAAAAGCCTCTGACGATCAGGCAACTCAGCTGGGATCGTCAGAGGCTTTTAGAAGCATTTTTTTTTACAACCTCTTCGGCCAAAGAGGTTGTAGAAAAAATGGTTTTAAAAGTTAAAAAAAAAAAAAGTTGGCCACGTCCACTGAGTCATATTACCCCCACACACACCAAGCCACGCCCACAGAACCGGTAGTAACAAATTTTACATTTCACCACTGGTCAAGGCCAACCGTCCTAGAACTCCAGATGGACGAAATACCTGAGGATGAGCTGCACATGACATTATGCGGGACGTGGATTGGACACTCAGCCTGGGACCCTGGGGGGAGAGATTTGGGGAAACTTTCAACCTGCAACTTTTGCACCTTTTGAAGCAGACCTAGCCTGGCTTTCATGGTTATCATTCCAAACTCAGTTAAAAAGGACCTCTTCTCTATTACAATGGAGTCGAGGGTTTTCCTTCTTGGGTTTTGAACGGAGGCAGGCCTGACACCTACAAGGTCCCTTCCAACTCTGTTAATCTGTATCTCCCAAGCTGCAGGCAATCCTTGCCTCTCATATCTTCCCCCACGAAGACCCTCGGCAGCCCCTCTGCTCCAAAGGCCACAGCGAAAGCCTCCGTTATCCTCGCATAACTGACCAGCACATCAGGCTGGAGCCATCAACAAGAGCTGTGCAGGAATTTATGAGCCACGTCACATGCTCCCTTATGAACTGTGGGATCATGCAAACAACAGCTGACATGGCTGGGGAAACCACAGTTGCCAAAAACAAGCTTTCTGCTCGTTTTCAGACACCAGAAGAACTCAGCAGCTGTTGGCAACGTAACACCTGCTTGGTGGAAATAATATTTGGAGGCTGTTAGTTGAGTGTGGAGCACCCCAGCGCTGAAGAGACTTCCTGGCTGTCACAGTGCAGCGGCTGCAAATTTTGGAAGGCGGCTTGCTTCTCCCGACCTTCCCCAACTGTGCTGTTAGACGTTGCCACCACAATAACCCAAATCCTCTGCCAGCAAGGCTAGTGAAGCCTGCTATATATGGACTTGGAAGGCGGTGAAAAGTTGACTAAGAACCTGAGCGCAAGGCAGGAGTACTGCCCAAATTCTGAAATAAGCAAATATATATATATATATATATATTATGGGAACTTCCTGCGTCGTTTCATTGAAAGCATAGATAAGACTCTTCCCCAAGAAATTTGGGCAACGAACAAAGCACAAAGCAGAACCAATCAGAGCTTGAAATATGAATTCATAGATTTGCACTTGGCAAAGCTTGAAGATGCTTGATCCAAGGGTCCCTTGCATTGTGCCAGACTGCTGGTTGGAATCTTTCCATCTCTAAGTGTGGTCACCAGCCAGCTTGGTGGGCATCAGGGAAAGGTTGAATAGTATAGAGCTGGAAGAGACCTTGTAGGTCATCCAATCCAACCCCCTGCCCAAGCAGGAGACCCTACACCAGTGACGGCTAACCTTTTTGCTGTCGCGTGCCAAAAATGGGGGGGAGCGCGGAGGGGTTTGCGGGCAGGCGTGCCCACACCCATAATTCAATGCACCCCGCACATGCGTGTGTGACCCCCCCGCTCCCCCAGCTTTTGGCAACTGATGGAAAAGTGGGGCCATTTTTCACCCTCCCCAGGCTCCAGAGCCTTTCTAGGAGCCTGGGGAGGACAAAAGTCAGCAGGTGCCATCGCTGACTATTGGGGGTGAATCTTTGCCCCCCACAGAGAGGGCTTGCAATCTGGGTGTCCTCCTGGACACACGGCTGTCTTTAGAAGAGCATATGACGGCCATGGCCAGGGGGGCCTTTTATCAGGTTCGCCTGATTCGCCAGTTGCAGCCCTTTCTGGACCGGGACGCCCTGCACACAGTCACTCACGCCCTTGTTACCTCCCGGTTGGACTATTATAATGCTCTCTACATGGGGCTCCCCTTGAAGAGCACTCGGAGGCTCCAACTGGTCCAGAATGCGGCCGCGTGGGTGGTTATGGGTGCAACCCGTTGCGCCCACGTGACACCCCTCCTGCGCGAGCTGCACTGGCTCCCAGTGGTCTTCTGGGTGCAATTCAAGGTGTTGGTCACCACCTTTAAAGCGCTCCATGGCACAGGACCCGTGTACCTTCGAGACCGTCTTCTGCCACCGATAGCCTCCCACCGACCAGTCCACTCCCACAGAGAGGATCTCCTCAGGGTGCCATCGGCCAAGTCATGTCGGCTGGCGACACCCAGGGGGAGGGCCTTCTCTGTGGGAGCCCCAGCCCTGTGGAATGAACTGCCCCCGGAAATACATAAGATTTCTGACCTCCGGGTATTTCGCTGCGCACTCAAGACCCTGTTGTTCCGCCAGGCTGGGTTAGCAACATAATTTTAAATTGGATGTTTTAAATTTTTGGGGTTTTAAATTAAGCCAAATTTATTTAATATTTTTAAATTATTTTAAATTGATGTTGATTCTGTTTTTAAATAGGCTGTACACCGCCCTAAGTCCTTCAGGAGAAGGGCGGTATAGAAATAAAATTATTATTATTATTATTATTTATTATTACTAAAAACTGTCTTCCCGACCCCCCCGGAGGCCCTCTGGGGGCTGGAAATAGCCCGTTTCCCAACATCCAGTGGGCCCGGAAGGGCTGAAAATCAGGTGGCTGGCGCATGCATGTGTGTTGGAGCTCAGCTAGAACAACGCTTGTGTGCCCACAGATACGGCTCCGCGTGCCACCTGTGGCACGCGTGCCATAGGTTCGCCATCACGGCCCTACACCATTATCTGACAAATGGCAGTCCAATCACTTCTTGAAAGCCTCCGGTGATGAAGCTCCCTTAGATATCACACACTACCTAGTCACAGAACCTATTTTCCATTTCCTGGCCATTTTCAAGGTCTTGTTGTTTGAAGCAAGAGATAGTCTTCCTCGACTGACAACTTACATTCATTTAGCGACTGTTCAAAATGACAATGGCGCTGATAAAGGGGACTTATGGCCGCTTTTCACACTTACGACCATTGCGGCATCCCTATGGTCAAAATTCAGACACTTGGCAACCGGTTCTTATTTAGGATGGTTGCCATGTCCCCGGGGTGGGGGTGGGGGGGTGTCATGTGCTGATCCCCTTTTGCGACCATCTGGCGAGCAAAGTCAATGGGGAAGCCGAATTTACTTCACAACCGTGTTACCAACTGAACAATTGCAGGGATTCACTTAACGACGGGGGGGAAAGGAAACTGAATTTTGCCCCATTTTATGACCTATCTCGCTTAGCAACAGAAATTTTGGGGCTCAGTTGTGGTCATAAGTCGAGGAGTACTCAAACTCTCCTGTACAGAGGCAAGAAACACACAGCTGGAAGTTGCTAGGTTCAGGGCAGGGTGGATAAAAATCGATTTTTTAAAAATTTAAATTGGACTTTTATGAAATTTACTTCAATAAAATGCTTTTGGAGTAAAAATCTTATCTAAAGACAGTTTTCTATTTAAGATACATTCATAATTTAGTTTATTCAGCATGAAAGGAACCTTAGTTATGTGGCATGAGGAGGCTGTATATTCTGCAATATTTACGTTTTTGGAAAACTCCTTCAATGAATCCAGGTTCTGCAAGCTAAATAGGAAACCTTCATTTTGTTGGCAAATAATCACATTAAAGATTCTAACTACCAGCAAGAATGAGTCCTTACATTTAAAGAGCACTTTAATTTTCAGATCCATCATGGCAGTGCCTGTTAGTGGGCATTCACTCACCTGCTGCCTGCCACGTCCCTCATCTTATTGTGCCACTGCTGCATCACCAGCCATCCCATTAAAGTGAATGGGGCTGTCGGTGAGTCAACAGCGGGTCAGAGGAGGAGCTGCTGCGGGACAGAGATGACCGTTGCTCTTTAAAAATTACGATTTAAATCGAGTCGATTTAAAACAAGCCTTTTTACTAGCGATGTAAATCGTGATTTAAACCGAGTTAATTTAAATCATATCCACCCTGGTTCAGGGCGATAGATTTTAGTTGCTCTTCTCTGCACTTTTCACAGTTAAGCCTGAGGTTGCAATTTCAGCCTCAGTGTGTGCCTTGACACCTGTCACAACCGGTGGTGACCCTTGGCTGTGCTCGTCCCGGGAGCTCAGATGGCAAACGACAGGGTTGAATCTGGCTTCTCCCTCCCGGATTGCACCTGGTGCAATCAATACCATCCTTGGCCCACACCCCAGAATCAGCTCAGGAGGCGGCAATCGTACAATCTTGACATCTTCAGCTTAGCCATGACTAATCAAAGTTCTCTCGGCTGTTGCCACACATCACGCTTACCTCATGGTACAGAGAGATCTAACGGAAGACACATTGCTTACGGTGCAAAACTCTTTCCCCTGCATGATCGTAGGCCAAGATATCACGCCTCCCTCTAACTAACAAAAAGGGGAGAGCAGAAAAACAGGAACTGGTTTGGTTCAAAACCGATAAAGGTGATTTAGCTTAATGGTACGACTGTATACATGGAGGGAAGTAAGCAGAGGGGTACCACAAGGTACCACGTCTTAGGCCCAGTACTCTTCAATACCTTCATAAACGACTTAGATAGAAGGGGAATTTACCAAATTTGCAGATGATACTAAGCTGGCAGGAATAGCTAACTGCCTAGAAGATAGGCTCAAGATCCAGATGGATGTTGACAGACTTGAACCCTGGGCCCTATCTAACAAAATGAAATTCAATGTATAGAAAAGTAAAGTCTTACACTTAGGCAAAAAAAAACCAAAAGTACACATGTAGACTGGCTTAATAGCAGTAACTGTGAGAGGGATTTTGGAGTCTTAGTGGACAACCAATTAAATATCAGGCAACAGTGTGCGGAGGCAGCCAAAAAAGCCAATGCAATCCTAAATTGCAATAACAGAGGGATACAATCAAGATCAAGTGAGGTACTAATACCACTCTATAAAGCCTTAGTAAGACCACACCTAGAGTACTGCATCCAGTTTTGGTCACCACCAAAAAAGATGTTGAGACTCTAGAAAAAGTGCAGAGAAGAGCAACCAGGATGATTAGGGGACTGGAGGCTAAAACATATGATGAACAGTTGCAGGAACTGGGCCTTGGTAGTCTAGTAAAGAGAAGGACCAGGAGAGACATGATAGCAGTCTTCCAATATTTGAGGGGCTGTCCCAGAGAGGAGGGGGTCAAGCTATTTTCCAAAGCACCCAAAGGCCAGACAAGGAATCATGGACGGAAACTGATTTACCTTATCATTATTTATGAGGATGGGAAAGCAGGAAGAAACTTCCCCCTACTTTGCCATTTGCTTGGGGGCTGAAGAACAACTGTATCTGCAGGGACAACAAATGGTAGACCAGGTTTTGGAGCTTGTGGACATTAATGGACCCTGGGGCACTTCCTGGTGTACCTGCAGAGTATCCGCTTTCTTCTCAAATTAAAAAAGAAAATAAAGGATTTGGGACACAAAAAAAGAAAAGGGAAGCCAGGGGAATGATATGATGATGGTAGGGCAGATGATGGATGATCAGCTAAGAAAAAGCTGAGGCGAACTCGGAAACGGTAACAAGAGTTGGAAGGGACCTCAGAGGTCATTTAGTCTAACCCTAGAGTTGAGACTCTAGAAAGAGTTCAGAGAAGAGCAACCAGGATGATTGGGGGACTGGAGGCTAAAACACACGATGAACGGTTGCAGGAACTGGGCCTGGCTAGTCTAGTGAAGAGAAGGACCAAGGGAGACATGATAGCAGTCTTCCACTACTTGAGGGGCTGCCACGGAGAGGGGGGGGGGCAAGCTATTTTCCAAAGCACCCGAAGGCCAGACAAGGAATAATGGATGGAAACTGACCAAGGAGAGATTCAACCTGGAAATTAGGAGAAATTTTCTGAAAGTAAGAACAATCAACCCATGGAACAGAAGTTGCCTTCGGAAGTTGTGGGAGCTTTATCACTAGAAGCTTTCAAGAAGAGACTGGACTGCCACCTGTCAGAAATGGTGTAGGGTCTCCTGATTGGGTGGTGGGTTGTACTAGATGACCTCCAAGGTCCCTTCCAACTCTGTTATTCTGTTATAGCTGCAAGTACAGGTAGTCCTCAACAATGACCATTTGGAGTTAAGACAGCATTGAAAAAAGCTAACTAACGACTTGTCGTCAGACTTACGATGCTTACATCATCCCCACAATCCTCTGATCAAAATTCGGGAGATTGGCATCTGCCATGTACAGGTAGTCCTTGACTTATGACCACAATGGACCCCAACATGCATGTCGTTAAACGAGACATTTGTTAAGTAAACTTTGTCCCAGTTTATGGCTTTCCTTGTCACCCGTGCTAAACATTCATCCATAAGAACTGTGCATTCATAAGGTTTCCTGAGCTTCCCTCTCACACTTTCAATTTACTGGAATGCACAAATGTCCCCTTTAAAAAAAAACCTTGCAGTGACAGCAGATTGACAGTGCCCTACTGCAAACCTGGAAGGGAAAACAAGAGTTTGAGGAAAGGGAGATGGGGCGGGATGGGAAATAACTCTAGATCAGTGTTGGAGAACCTTTTCAGCACTGAGTGCTGCAACGGGGGCGCGCGCGCACATGCGCGTGCCAGAAACCAGAAAAGCAGCCGCCCGGTGCACATGCGCACAGCAGGAAGATGATTTTCCAGTTTCTGGCACTTGCAAGCGCACCGACCACCTGGTCTTCCCGTTTCTGGCATGCATTGACATGCGAAGACCAGGTGGCCAGTGCGCAGCTGCAAGCCGGAAACTGGAAGATTATCTTCCCGGCGTGTGCGTGCGTTCCGGGCGGCTGCTCTTAGGGTTTCCGGCACTCCTGCGCACGTGAAGACCAGCTGGCCGGCGCACCGGAACTGGGAAGGGCAATGGCTCACTTGCCCGGGGAGACGTCTCTCCGTGCCATTAAAGCACGCCTGCCATAGCTTCGCCATCACGGCTCTAGATAATTGCAGGAGGGAGACGTCTAAAGAACGTGGGGGAACCATTATCAAATGGAGATTTCAGTGGAAAGAACTTACAGGAAAAGGTGATGCGAGGTAGGTGTCGAGGCAGACGAAATACTTAGATTAAATGCGAGTGATTTATCATGGAGTGTGCGGAAATGGGTAAGTTTACGAAGGAGATACAAGAAAAAGAGGAAACAGAATACTACCTAGTCTGGGAGAGATGGTATAAATGGTTGGAGGAAAAGGGAAAAAAGAACAAGGGAAGACTACATAAAGTTTAAATTAGGAGGAGAAATATAAGAACAAATGGGAAGAAACAAAAATTGTGGAAAGGAAATTGGGTACACATTTATGTCTAATGTAAATAAAACAATTAGAATAATATAATACATTATAGTGGTATATATATGATATATTAGAAATATGTATAAAAGATATACTAAGATAAGAGAGAAAATGTATAAGTATAAAGTTGATTACCGACGCAAAACTGTTGAAAAGAAGAAAGTGTAAATATTTCTTTTTGATGTTTTAAAAAACTGTTTAATAAAAATATTTATAAAAAAAAAGATGCGAGTGATGTAAGGAGATATAAGATCCCAAGGGAAGAACATGGGAAATTGGTCAAAAAATCAGTAAGAGTTGAAATACTAAAAAGAGCAAGAGATGACGGATAGATATAGAATGCTTCTTAATAGAGGATTTGCTCGATTGAGAGTTAGAAAACAGAGGTCGAAATTAAGAGATGGGGAAAATATTACGATATAAACTGCTATATAAAATATTATAATGACCACGTAGACATAAATGTTAGAAGTTGAAAGATTATGACTACATATACCTGAACTGTATTACTATTGTTATTTGTATTATGTATAAAGTAAATTGACCCAGACACTACACTGTTCACTAAACACTTATGTATGTTAAAGAAAAAAACTATAAATAAAATTATATATATATATACATACATATTGGCTACGTAGGGAAAACCTGGCTAGAAGAAAAACACACATAAACCCTACGAAGAAGTAAGAAAATTGATACATACATACATACATACATACATACATACATACATATATATATATATATATATATATATAGGAAAAGATGATGCATGAATACGAGATTTGTGGTAAAGGAAACACACTGGAGGTGGTGTGTGAGGGAGGGAGGGAGGGAGGGGAGAAACCGAGGCTCGAAAAAGCAGAGTGAAAGGAGGTGGGGACTGCTGCATGGCCAGCGAGAGCCAAATCTGATAGCATCTTGTCACCAAGATGGATTGGGAATATTTAGGACAACAGCAACTGGGATTTCAAAATGAATCCCTTCTCATGGAAATGAGGTTTGGGGATTCAGCTAGGAAGTGCAGCTTCCTCACTTCCCATGCTGGTCGTCATCCTGCCAAAACAAAACTGTACACATTTAGTCCAGAAATGATAAAAGGAACAGAGGACGTTGGGTTGAAATTGGATTGATCCGGTTGTGTAACACCTCTGCAAAAGGAGGAAACGCTCAGTGACGGAGGGATGTTTATGTCTCAGCAATAGAATTCAGCGTCCTTTCCCTCGAGCAAGTTAGGTCTGAGAGAACACAGAACACGCTTTAGGATTGTGAGGCTTGGAAGGGACCTTGGAGGTCTTCTAGTCCAACCCCCGGCTTGTATAACAGGCAGATCAAATGGAGAAATACCAAAAGTTGTGCAGAAGCTGCACTTTTCTGGTCTTTCTGAAACAACAATATTTCTGTAAGCTTTTGAAACAATCTGGCTGACGTGGTATGACCCAGTAGAATTAAATAGTGGTATCGTGCACACATCATTCTAGATCAGGGGTCAGCAACCTGCGGCTCTGGAGCCGCATGTGGCTCTTTCACCCCTCTGCTGCGGCTCCCTGTCACTCAAAATATGCGTTGCAACCGCCAATGTGCGACACCCGCCAGCACGTGATTCATTGAGCTTTTCAACCTCTGGTAGGCCAACCATGGATAAATCCAAGAAAAGAAAAGTTTCAGAAGAAAACAGAACGTTGAATTCAACTACATAGGCTAGTTTTGTGGCCGCTCAAGAAATAGTCAGGCACGGGAAGGGTTTTGTGGCTCCCGGTGTTTTCTTTTCTGTGGGAAACGGGTCCAAATGGCTCTTTGAGTGTTTAAGGTTGCCGACCCCTGTTCTAGATCAAAAAGGTGAACCTAAAGTCTCCTTGGCCTTTCGGGACACAAAGAGGTTTCTTTCTTGACTCCCCCCCCCATTTTTTTTTCCTGGGAGTATATTCAATTTTCCAGTCAGGCCAACAGCCCCAGATTTCTTAGTAATGCTCATCCAAGCACCAACCAATTTTAGGCATACTTAGCCTTAATCTCAGAGAAGACAGGCTAATGACAGCGAGAACAATTAATCAGAGGAAGAACTTGCCTCCAGAAGTTGTGAATGGTCCATCAATGGAGGTTTTCAAAAAGAGGATGGACATCTATTTGGGCAGGATGGTATAAGGCTCTTGCTTTGGGGGGGGGGGGTTGTTAGACTAATAGAGAGATTAACAGATTAACAGAGTTGGAAGGGACCTTGTAGGTCATCTAGTCCAACCCCCCGCCCAAGCAGGAGACCCTACACCATTTCTGACAGATGGCAGTCTAATCTCTTCTTGAAAGCCTCCAGGGATGAAGCTCCCACAACTTCTGAAGGCAACTTTTGTTCCATCAGTTGATTGTTCTGTCAGGAAATTCCTCCTTATATCCAGGTTGAATCTCTCCTTGATCAGTTTCCATCCATTGTTTCTTGTCTGGCCTCCAGGTGCCTTGGAAAATAGCTTGACCCCCTCCTCTCTGTGGCAGCCCCTCAAATATTGGAAGGATGCTATCATGTCTCCCCTGGTCCTTCTCTTCACTAGACTAGCCAGGCCCAGTTTCTGCAATCTTCCAATCTTCCCTTTTGCTATTCTGCTATCCTGCTATGATACAAAATCTGCCCAGCTGGTGCCCAGTGAATTTGTAGAATCAAATGCTGGACTGTTACAGCTTGGGCAGAAAAGATATGACTTGGCCTTTCAACTCTCTGAAGCTCCAATCCATTCTTATCTCTAGTTTGATAAGAAGGACTTTCCGGACTTTTCATATCATTGCCTTAATGATCCCTAGGTTTGCACAAGAGATTTTACGATCTATTAACAGAACTGCGAAAGTCCTGTTATTTTGTTAGCAGGTTGTTAATTATTGTTGGGTGGGAAAATCATCTTAGGTGGGAGGGTTAGGAAAATAAAACTGCCTTGAAATGGATAAGCCTTTAACGTTAACACCCAATTATTAAAACAAAGGGCTCTTAAACATTTGTCCTCTCAAATTCCTCTTTTTTTCCCGCTCCTCTGGGATTAAAAAATAGGTAGACTTCTCATTTTGCCTGCTTTTAATTTTTGGGGGTGTGGTGTTTGGTTGGCTTTTAGGACAACTTATGCACTGGGTCAGAGGTGGGTTTCAGCAGGTTCTGGCCAGTTCTGGAGAACCGGTAGCAGAAATTTTGAGTAGTTCGAAGAACCGGTAGCAAAAATTCTGACTGGTGCCGCCCCCATCTATTCTTTGCCTCCCTAGTCCCAGTTGATCGGGAGGAAATGGGGATTTTGCCGTAACCTTCCCCTGGAGTGGGGAGGGAATGGAGATTTTGCAGTATCCTTCCCCTGGAGTGGGGAGGGAATGGAGATTTTACAATATCCTTCCCCTGGAGTGTGGTGGGAATGGAGATTTTACAGTATCCTTCCCCTACCACGCCCACCAAGCCATGCCACAGAACCGGTAGTAACAAAATTTTGAAACCCACCACTGCACTGGGTGCATAAACAAATAATTATGTCTGTTTTGGGAGAAGCAAGTAGATTCTATTAGTTAATCAGAACAATGAAATTCTCCATGAAGCTGAAGTATTAGCACCGCTTTATGAAGCCTTAATGGGACCACATTTAGAATACTGCATCCAGTTTTAGTGACCATGTTATAAAAAAAAACTCTAGAAAGAGCGCAGAGAAGAGCAACAAAGATGATTAGGGGACTGGAGGCTAAAACATATGAATTACAGATTCGTTATAGAAATTGGGTATGTCTAGTCTAGTGAAAAGAAGGACTAGGGGAGGGGACACATGATAGCAGTGTTCCAGTATTTGAGGGGCTGCCACAAAGAAGAGGGATCAATGTAATTTTTTCAAAGCACCAGAAGGCAGGACAAGAAACAATGGATGGAAACTAATCAAGGAGAGAAGCAACCTAGAAATAAGAAGAAATTTCCTAACAGTGAGAACAATGAGCCAGTGGAACAGCATGCCTTCAGAAGTTGTGGGTGCTCCATCACCGGAGGCTTTTAAGAAGAGACTGGACAGCCACTTGTCTGGAATAGGGTCTCCTGCTTGAGCAGGGGGTTGGACTAGATGACCTTGTATTTGTATTTTGTATTTTATTGAATTTGTATACCGCCCTACTCCCGAAGGACTCAGGGCGGTGAACAGCCATAGAATAAAACATATAAATACAAAATTTAAAATAGAATAAAACGAATTAAATAATTTGGCTGAACAAATTTAAAACCCCAATAATTTAAAACCAAATTTAAAATTTCCATTTAAAAAAGGGAAAGACTTAGGTCAGGCCAGCTTGATGAAATAGGAAAGTCTTGAGCATGCGACTGAAGGTGCGTAGATCCGGGATCCTCCGTATCTCCGGGGGGGGAGCTCGTTCCAGCTAGTAGGTGCCCCCACAGAGAAGGCTCTCCCCCTGGGGGCCACCAGTCGACATTGTTTGGCCGACGGCACCTGGAGGAGCCACTCTCTATTAGAGCATACCAGCCGGTGGGAGGCTATTGGTGGTAGCAGGCGGTCCCGTAAATAACCAGGTCCTAAGCCATGGAGCGCTCTAAAGGTGGTAACCAAAACCTTGAAGCGCATCCGGAAGACCACCGGGAGCCAGTGCAGCTCGCACAGGAGAGGTGTTACATGGGAGCTCCACGTCACTCCCGTCACCACCCGCGTGGCACTCTGCGCCAGTTGGAGCCTTCGAGTGCTCCTCAAGGGGAGCCCCATGTAGAGAGTGTTACAATAGTCCAGACGGGAGGTGACGAGGGCATGAGTTGAAGTCCCCAAGTCTTAAAGCTGCCAAGTTTGGGGACCCTTGGTATATGGTATCTTGCTCTAGCATGAGGGTTGGACTAGATGACCTCCAAGTTCCTTCCAGCCCTATGATTCTAGGCTCTGTGTTTTTTTAAAATAAAATAAAATCAGAGAAATAGGAGAGCAGGGGAATGGGAATCTCCCAAGGGGAATTGGTGAGCCAGAATAGCTCAGGTCCATCAAAAGGGTGACATGGATGGTACTAATCTACAAAACAACCCTACAAGGCAGAGCAAGAGGAAATGAGGACAATCCACATAGAGGTTCTGTAGAGAATTTTTGAGGGATGTTTTTCCCAAATGGACGGTGGGGGTGGGGGGTGTTGAAGTAGGCAGAGGGGATGGCGGAGACCAGGAGGGGCGTTTGGAAGGGATGGAGCAAGAATGCCTCCCCTCCCTAGAAGAACGGGTGGGGGTGGGTGGGGGGGTGGCGAGGGTGCTTGGGGACGAAGAGGCGAGGCGAGGGCCTCTGTGTGGCTTCAATCTCCCACCTCCCCAAAAGGTGGGAGGGGAGGAAAACCACCTATCCGGAATGGATGGAGGAGAGGGATGGAAGGGGGCTTCCCAGAAAGCCAATGGGGGGGGAAGGGGAAGCAACACTGGAGGGGAGGGATGCAAGGGGGCTTCCCAGAAAGCCAATGGGGGGTGGGAGAAGGGGAGGGGGAGGGGGAAGCAACTATGGAGGGGAGGGATGGATGGAAGGGGGCTTCCCACAAAGCCACTGCAGGAAGAAAGAGGAGGGGAAAGCAGCTCCCAGCTTCGCGTTCATTGATGGGTGGTCCAAGGAAAGGAGGACGGAGGGGCAGCCAGATGGCGGGGAGCGTGCAATACTTTTCCCCCTTCTCACTCACCGCCACTCCAGGCAACCGGCGTCCTCGGCTTGCGACCGCTTTCGCCCCGACGTCTCCCGGCGCCGCCACAGCTCCCCTTGCTGCAACTGGCGCGGCCGAAAGAGCGAAGCCAGCAGCTGGCTCGGCTCGCCGAACGCGCCGCAGCCAATCCGAGGGCAGAGCTCGCCGCCTTTGCTACGGCCTGGCCAATGGCAGGGGCCGGTCAGGACACACCCCTGGTCGAAGGGAGGGGCGGCGGCGGGGCTGTAAGGGGTGGGGTGTTCGAAGAAGACTGACGTCTTCTGCTTTCTCCGCCAGTGTGGGACTTCAGTTCCCATGGTTCCCAACCGGGCAGCCGGAGGTCCGGCTGAGGTTGGGGGGTTGCTGCTCTTGGAATTCCTTTCTGCTGCTGATCAGGGAGAATAGAGCCGCAGGGGCAGATTAGGGACCCCCCCCTCCTTCCTGGAGCAATGTACTCCTGACATGCTCAGAGGTACCTTAGCCTTGCTCCTGGAGGCGAGGTGATAAGGGTTGGTGAGAGGAGTCGCCCTTAAAATCCCGATCTCAAAATAATTTCGTTGCCACCAACAGGCATCCAAGACCATTTGGCATTTTCCAATAACCTGAAACATCCCTCCCCCACACCCAACTGATGGGTGTGTGAATTTAATTGCATCCCTTATTTATTCTTCAAGGATGCTTCCAACAGATAGGATGTCACATCTGGATTTTGGAAGTACAATGGAGCTGTGAAAGGACACAAGAGTGCCTTTCTGTTCAGTAAATATGGCGTTACAGCAAGCCACAAATAATCAGAATTTGCAGATGTTTTTTCTGCATTCACGCCTGTTCACAGCCACCCAGCATTCAAGGGTCGAGATTCCCCTTGCTTTGTTTTGACTTGGGAAACAAAGCAGCTCTTAGGAAGGTCTCTTTAAAAAACCACCAATTATTGAAGCGGGCAAGAGGTGATGGATGGATGACTTCTCTTTTTTGTTCTTGTTCTAAGCTGCTTTTCCTTTTCTCTCTCTCTTTCTCTTTTCCTTTTTTTTTTTTTTTAGGTAGGTGGCATGATTAGAAGTTAGATAGGATAGAAAGAAAAAGTCTTTTAATAAAGGGTGACATGATTAAAAGCTAGAATAAGTGATGGAAATAAGAGAAGGGGGAATATTAGTGTATACATTTTTATATCATTTAGTTAGTTAGTTAGTTATTTAGTTTATTATATTTATATACCGCCCTTCTCCTGAGGGACTCAGGGTGGTGAACAGCCATGGTAAAAACAATATAAACACGAAAATAACAAGAAAAAACGCGGGATAATTGAACAATGATATACTGCAACCTAATATAAATGTGTATTATTACCCTGTTTCCCCTAAAATAAGACCTCCCCTGATAATAAGCCCAATCGGGCTTTTGGGCGCATGTACTAAAATAAGCCCACCCTGAAAATAAGCCCTCCCCAAAAATATTTAAACGCATCCGCAGCCAGTCCCTGCCATGTCCTCTGGTTTGCTCCACGCGCCCCAAAATAATAAGACCTCCCGAAAATAAAGCCAAGCGTTTATTTCGGGGTTCAAAAAAATATAAAACAGGGTCTTATTTTGGGGGAAACATGGTATTAGAAATACATAAGTTGATTGAATGTAATAATTATGATTAACCTGATTAGTTTTACTTGTATTAATTAGAATGTATGACAGCCAGTTGCCACACTGTTCACGCATTGATTTGATATTTTTATTTTTTTTTTAAATCCTTTTTTTTTTTTAAATCACTACTTACCATCTAAGAGCTTGTCATTTCCTGAACTCCCCAAAGATTTCCTCTGCTTTGTCAGATGATTAAGAAGGTGTAACTTCAAGCCTTCACCGTTTAGGGTTGAGGGTGAGGCTCACCTTCATTGTTACATTTATATGCCACCTGTATTTTAGTGTACGTATTGTTCCCACCTCTTATTTTTTCCAGCAGTGGCCCATACTGATTACTGATTGAAGTTCCTGTCTTAACTGTGGACTTAAGTCAAGGACTACCTGTTCTTTCTTATTTTGTTATCTTGAAATTATTAGATTTTTATCTTGTCTTTTATTTAACACACACACACAAACACACACACACATCAACTCAAAGTGACACTCGTAAGAGAAAGAGTCTGGCCCAAAGCCACCCATGGGACTTTCATTCTCCAAAGCAATAGCACTTAGACTTATATACCACTCCACAGTGATTTGCAACCTTCTCTAAGCGGTTTACAGAGTCAGCCTCTTGCCCCCAACAATCTGGTTTCTCATTTTACCCACCTTGGAAGGATGGGAGGCTGAGTCAACCTTGAGCTGGTCAGGATCGAACTCCTGGCAGTGGGCGGAATTAGCCTGCAATACTGCATTCTAACCACTGGGAGGGAAGGAAGGAAGGAAGGAAGGAAGGAAGGAAGGAAGGAAGGAAGGAAGGAAGGGCATTAGCAGTAGTACTTAGACTTACATATTGCTCCACAGTGATTTACAGCCTTCTTTAAGCCAGGGGTGGGCAACTATGGCCCTTTTATGATTTGTGGACTTCAACTCCCAGAATTCCTGAGCCAGCCATGTTAGCTCAGGAATTCTGGGAATTGAAGTCCACAAGTCATAAAAGGGCCATAGTTGCCCACCTCTGCTCTAAGCGGTTTACAGAATCAGCCTCTTGCCCCCAACAATATGGCTCCTCATTTTACCCACCTGGGAAGGCTGGAAGGCTGAGTCAACCTTGAGCCGGTCAGGATCGAACTCCTGGCAGTGAGCAGTGAATTAGCCTGTAATACTGCATTTGTAACCACTTCACCACCAAGGAAGGAAGACTAGAACTCAGGATCACCTGGTTTATAGTTCATTGCTTTAATCCCACCCATCAAACTGAGTCTCGGGCAGCAACAAAAATCAATATTTCCCCCCAATATCAAGATTTTAATATTGGGAAGAAACCTCCAAATCCACCTATTTAACCTGGCTCAACTCCAGGGCTTTACTCACCCTAGTCACAACTCCCACTGAACTGATTATCTTCACCCTAAGTGTGATGCTCAGTTCACCAACAAGCTTAATTTAAGGATAAACTCAACCAATGGGATTGCCTTTCAGAAAAACACTGTGGGATTATTTTTAGCATTCAAAGCCATTCGTGAGCCAAGAGGCTGTCGAAACATCCCACAGTTGCAAGACGGGAAGTAGAATAGAGGTTCCATATCTGGTCATTTTCACTAAGACCGTTTGACGTAACAGATTCCTGCGTGATTGGTAGCTGCCTCAAAGGAAGGGAGCCCGGGATAGCCGATCTACCTGCAAGGAGCCACACAATCCTCTCTATTTCATTGCCCTTCAAATACAGGCAGTCCTCGACTTATGACCACAATCGAATCAGAATTTCTGTTTTGTTTTGAATAAGAAATTGAAATGAGAATAAAGATAATTAGAAAATCGGGGCTGCTCGAATACCACTTTAGGTTGAACTGAAAAGGAAAACAACAGGAGAGGGGAAGGAGTAGAGAGAGAGAGGAAGGGAGAAGGGCGGAGAGGAGAGGAGAAAGAAGAAAGGGAAAAGGAGAGGAAGAAAAGGGAGGGGAAAGAGGAGCAGAGGAGAAGGCTGGAAGGAGGGAAAAAGAGGGGAGTGGTGGAAGAGAAAGGGAAGTAGGAAAGAGAAGGAGAGAAAGAACGAAGGAAGTAGGAGGAGAAAGAGGAAGGAAGAGAAGGGGAGGAGAAGAAGAAAGGTTGGAGCAAAGGTAAAGGGTAAAAGAGCAGCCCCGAAAAAGTAAAAATGAAAAATGAAAGTTAAAAGAAAAGATGAATGAAAAATGATGGAAATGACTGTACATGTAAATGGGTTTATGAGAAATAAAAATAAAAAACTTTTTTAAAAAAAAGAATGTAAATCATGGGATCATGGAGCTGTTGCAACGGTCTTACTTGTTAAAAATGGTCCCAAGACACTTTTTTCAGTGCCGTTGTAACTTTGAATGGCGACTACCTGAATCGTTGTCAGTTGAGGACTCCCCGTAGTGTGATTAAAGTCTTCGGCTTTATCTCCTGTGGGCAGCAAACTAATTCTGATGTCCCTCGCTTGCTTTCTCTTAGGTGCTGAGTGTGGAGACAGAGGCCGGAGTGTCTTTATTTAAGCAGAACAATTTCTAGATAAAAGTTAGCAGGAGAGGACTTGGCCTGCTAACAAGGGAAGGTCATTGTGACCAGGGAGTTACAGGACTGATCAACCGGAATTTCTGCAGACCAACATTTGCAATTTAACAGGTTTAACAGATTAACAGAGTTGGAAGGGACCTTGTATTGTAGGTCATCTAGTCCAACCTCCCACCCAAGCAGGAGACCCTACACCATTTCTGACAGATGGCAGTCCAGTTTCTTCTTGAAAGTTCCAGGGATGAAGCTCTCACAACCTCCGAAGGCAACTTCTGTTCCATGGGTTGATTGTTCTCACTGTCAGAAAGTTCCTCCTTATTTCCAGGTTGAATCTCTCCTTGTTCAGTTTCCATCCATTATTCCTTGTCTGGCCTTCGGGCGCTTTGGAAAACAACTTGACCTTCCCCTTATTTCCAGGTTGAATCTCTCAATTAATCTCAATCAATGCTGATGATGATATCCCCAGGGGATGATTTGAGAAACTAACCCATTTATGTCAATGGCTATTCTCAATCATCCAGCTCATGGTTGTCCCAAAGGTTCCACACTCATTTGCATTATTCAGGTGATCCCAAGGGCAAAGATAAAGTGGCAAAGTGGCCTCAACAATTCTCACAGAGAGTGCTAATGACCAGATGCCTGCAAAGAATATAAATCCTTCCATCCTCCGCCATTCAATCAGAATTGAAGAAGCTTCTTGGATGAGAAGTGAAACGTCTTCAAGCAAAACAAAATCCAGTTGCCTTTGGGGGGGGAAGCATCTTTGGGACAATTGAATGTGAAAGTTGCTGAGATTTCTTTCTTTTTTCCCCCCAGACTTGCTTCAAGGAAGGCCTTCAAAATTCTCCTCTATGAATCCCGTCTTCGAACTTCTCTCAATATTATTTAAGCCTACAAATATTCACCAAAGGTGCTTTGGCATCCCTGTGAATAGCTGGCATCTCATCATTTGACCCGTGCTAATGTTTAACAATTGTCATTCAACTGGTGACCATAAGAGATTGTCTATTAGCCTGCCAAAGCAAACGTGAACATTTGGAGATTAAATTTTGTATATAAATCTCAAAGAGAGGGAGAGGGGAGGAAATAAGGAAATTTTTTTGCAATAACTGAAAGCAGGCTGTTGCTTTCGAGTGCCGAATGGATTTGATTTCTCAAATTCTGGAGTTGGAAAACATGGTAATGCGATTCTGGAATTGCTTGGCCTCCCCCTTTGGTCCCATTTTAATATTGAATAAGAGTTTGCTTTTGCTCTTTTTGACTGAGCAATTTTCCTGTCTCTTCATTCCCTTCTCCTCCCTCTTATTATCTTTATTGTTCTAAAGTCATCCTTCCAATCTCTCTGCTGAGTCATGAAAGCTCAAGGGAGTTGGCATTTTAATTACAGTGCACCAAGGCAATGGAAGGCCAACAGACAGCGGAGCCAAGCTCTGGCAAAACGGGCCTTTTCTGCTGAGATTTTCATGGGTAAAGTTTGAGAGGTACACAGAGAAAACAGCGAGTAACCTCTGGCCAGGAGCTGGAGGAAAAGACGGAGCATTTCTGAAGGATTTGACAAGAGCACACTGATAAGAATTAGCAGCAGGGAGGAAAGTGCAGGAATTGATATATCTAAGTCTGATGAAAAGAAGGACTAGGGGTGACATGATAGCAGTGTTCCAATATTTGAGGGACTGCCACAAAGAAGGGGGGTCAACCTATTCCTCAAAGCACCTGAAGGCAGAACAAGAAGCAATGGATGGAAAATTTATGTTTACCGACAAAGAAATGGAGACTAGTATAGATCTCAGGGACGCAGTGGCTCAGTGGCTAAGATGCTGAGCTTGTCAATCGAAAGATCGGCAGTTCAGCAGTTCGAATCCCTAGTGCCGCATAACGGGATGAGCTCCCGTTACTTGTTCCAGCTTCTGCCAACGTAGCAGTTCGAAAGCACGTAAAAATTGCAAGTAGAAAAATAGGGAGCACCTTTGGTGGGAAGGTAACAGCGTTCTGTGTGGCTTTGGCATTGAGTCATGCTGGCCACATGATCACGGAGACGTCTTCGGACAGTCCTTGCTGGTTCTTCGGCTTTGAAACAGAGATGAGCACCGCCCCCTAGAGTCAGGAACGACTAGCACATATGTGCGAGGGGAACGTTTACCTTTACTTAGTATAGATCTATTTCAAGCTATTTAGCTCTCATCAGCTAGCCAAACCCTTCTGGGATTTGAACCCAGGCTACTGGTATGCTATTGTATTAACCTCTAAAGGGATGCGGTGGCTCAGTGGCTAAGACGCTGAGCTTGTCGAGCGAAAGGTTGGCAGTTCAGCGGTTCAAATCCCTAGTGCTGTGTGACGGAGTGAGCTCCCATTACTTGTCTCAGCTTCTGCCAACCTAGCAGTTCGAAAGCAGGTAAAAAATGCAAGTAGAAAAATAGGGACCACCTTTGGTGGGAAGGGAACAGTGTTCCATTAACTTTTGGCGTTGAGTCATGCTGGCCACATGACCATGGAGACGTCTTCGGACAGCGCTGGCTCTTCGTCTTAGAAACGGAGATGAGCACTGCCCCCTAGAGTCGGGAACGACTAGCACATATGTGTGAGGGGAACCTTTACCGTTACCTTTTATTAAACTCTATGCGATCCTGTTTAGGCACGTTTTTGAAGCGAGTGTGCGCATGCGGGGCAAACCGGTACTAACATAATCTGAAGCCCACCGCTGCTCTAAGCCACAGGCTCTCCTCACTTTGTCAGCTATACCAGGGGAGAGATTAAGTGTTTTTTTTAAATCAGGCTCCTGGATTGGGGCTGAAAGGCGAAAGCGGAAGCTGAACGCTCTGTCCCATTTGGGTAGACCCAGTTGCCCTGATAAAAAAAACACTCAATGTATGGAAACTAATCAAGGAGAGAAGCAACCTAGAATTAAGGACAAATTTCCTGATAGTGAGAACAATCAAGTGGAATGGATTGTCTTCAGAAGTCGTGGGTGCTCCAACACTGGAGGCTTTAAGGAGACTGGACTGCCACTTGTCTGGAACGATGTAGGGTTCCTTGCTCGAGCAGGGGGTTGGATTAGAAGACCTCCAAAGTCCCTTCTAACTCTTGTTATCCCATTATTAACCGCCTCCTTATCATAGACCCGTGAAGAATGAAATCCGCATCTGCCTATGGCAATGAGTGCAATGAGATTTTTTTTGCAAGGAAGGCAAAAGATTTCCAATCCAAATGACAATCTCTTTTTAAACTCCCTGGCCTGGTCTTTGGACTTTTGCAAGCCCTCTTCCCTCCCATGTTCTTTCTCCCTTAGTACAGGGAGTTATTGACTTACAACCAGTGGTGAAATGTAAAATTTGTTACTACTGGTTCTGTGGGCGTGGCTTGGTGATGGGGGTAATGTGACTGGGTGGGTGTGGCCAACTTTTTTTTTTTTAACTTTTAAAACCATTTTTTCTACAACCTCTTTGGCCCAAAAAAAAAAAATGCTTTTAAAAGCCTCTGATGATCAGGCAACTCAGCTGGGATTGTCAGAGGCTTTTAAAAGTATTTTTTCTACAACCTATTCGGCCGAAGAGCTTGCAGAAAAAAATGCTTTTAAAAGCCTCTGATGATCCCAGCTGAGCCGCGCGCTTTTAAAAGCATTTTTTCGGCCGAAGAGGTTGTAGAAAATATGCTTTTAAAAATAATTTTAAAAAAGCCTCTGATGATCGCGCGGCTCAGCTGGGCATGGGGGGGGGCAGGGATTTTTGCTACCGGTTCTCCAAACCACCTGCCACCATCGCTACTGTATCAGGCAATCCGTTCCGAATCGGGAACATTTCACCCCTGCTTATAACCATTAGTTTAGTGGCTGCTTGAAGTTACAACGGCACTGATAAAATGAACTTATGACTTTTCATACTTATGACTGCAGCATCCCCACGGTCACGTGTTCAAAATCTGTGTGCAAGGAAACTGACCTGTATTTATGTTGGTTGCAGTGTCCTGGACCCATGTAATCACCATTTCAGAGGTGGTATTCAGCCGGTTCATACCGATTCAGGCGAATTGGTAGCGGTGACTGCAGCATAATGTCGTCCTATTTAGCCACGCTTTCAAGGCCAGGCGCATGTATGGAAGCCATGCCCGCGAGCAAAGCGCATGCACGGAAGGCCGGGCTCATGCGCAGAAGATGCACACAAGTGTGAAGTGAGCGTACGCGCATGGCAGGGGTGGGTTCTATTCACCTTTACTACCGGTTCACAACGGGGCCGATGACATCCGGGTCAGTGGGCGGAGCCTCCCTCTGGTTTTACTACCAGTTCTATAGAACCGGTCCGAACCGGGGGGCCAACCCACCACTGGCGCACGGGGCAAACCGGTGGTAAGCATGTGAAACCCACCGCTGCACCATTTGTGACCTTCCCAGCTGGCATCTGACTAGCCAAGTCAATGGGAGAAGCCAGATTAGCTGAATGACTGTGTGATTCACTTAACAACCATGCCCAAAAGTTCATAAATTGGGGCATGACTCATGAACCAACTCTCTAGCTTACAGGTAGTAACAGCAATATTGAGGTCAATGGTGGCAGTCAGTCAGAATTACTTGCATTTTCTTTTCTAAACTTGTCTTTAATTGCTCAGCAACTAACCCACCCCACTTCTGCTCCCCTCCCCCAAATCAGGACTTCAACAGCAGTTCAAAATGGGGGGGGTGATGAGTCAAGATCACAAAGGGCCTCTTTGTTGCTAGAACTTGGACAGACTGGACTGCCATCTGTCAGAAATGGTGTAGGGTCTCCTGCTTGGACAGGGAGGAGGGGTTGGACTAGATGACCTACAAGGTCCCTCCCAACTCTGTTAATCTGTATTGGAACTACAAAATGATGAGAATTGGAGGGGACCTTAGAGGACATCCAGTCCAACCCCCTCACCATTGCTGGATCAAGGAAGAGAGAGGAGAGAAAAAAAGAGATGGCCTTTTATCTGGTGGGCAAGATTTTACAAGACTTTCCTAAACTCAACCAAGCCTCCTTTGTACTGCTGTATTGGCAATTTTGTTGAAATTGGATGTCGTGTTCCTTGTTCTCACAAAAATCAATACCTGATTACAAGTTGAATGATTACAAGTTCCAGGTCAATGGTGTAAGATTAGGAGCAAACAAATAAACTGAACTTTTACTGACGAAGGGAAAAATAAATGGAGAAATGTTAAGATACTGATAGGAAGGTAGGGGTGAATTGTGGAGTGCAGGGTTTATCCAGGTGGAAGCTACCTGGTTACTCAATAAAGCTCAGCCATCACCAGTTCATAGCGACACCTACTGGCAAGACCTGTTCATTTCTCCGAGCAGCATTTTGCAGCTTCTATACCAGTGATGGCTAACCTTTTCTGGACCGAGTGCCCAAAGTGCACATGCCCGATCCCCCAAAATGCAATGTGCACGCTCCCCACCCCTGCACATGCATGCATGGCCCACTGCATTCAACCCGCCCCCTGCATGCGCTCCACCCCCGTGCATGCAAGCACATCCTGCATGCCCCCACACCCCACACATGTGCATGCGGCCCCTGCACACGCCCCACCGCCTGCACAGGCGTGGCAGAGATGATGACCAGCTGGCCGGCAGGAGGCGTGCGCACATGCACGGCAGAGCTGAACTGTGGCAACGGCTTGTGTGCCCACAGAGAGGGCCATAGGTTCTATACTGTAGTGAAGAAATATTCTAAGTGTAGAGAAATAGGGCTGTTAAGGACGTTGTAGAAAATGTAACCCTCATGAAAATCCCTGGCAGTATTTACCCTACAGGTATACTCAGTTATGAAAAAGTTTAAGAGAGATGGTGACATACTGTAAGAGCATCTCATTGCCAACTTTTTCAAGCACCGGTAGAAATGCCAGAGCTTCTATGGATGTCTCAAAGGTGCTTTTTTTGTCTCTGTGTTTCCCCTCCCCCCACACCCTTTCTTCTATCCCAGGAGTCAGCAACCCACGGCTCTGGAGCTGCATGTGGCTCTTTCATCCCTCTGCTGCGGCTCCGTCGCTGGTCAGCTCCACAAGTGATAGGGCTTTCGGTTAGGACAGGTAGAGGAAAAAGGATGCCACGCTAGGAAGAGACTCTATGGTGGTGGGAACCGGACTTCCAGTTGGCTCCAGAATTGAAAGGGGGGCTTCCAATTAGGACCTTTGTGGCTCTTTGAGTATTTAAGGTTGCCGACTTGTTCTACACATTTGTTTCTATGGGTGTTGTGCCTTAACACTGGAATGGAGGCTTGGTAATGTGACAGCAGAGAGATTGTGATGAAGAGCCCAGCAAGAAATTGTGCTTATTCTAGGACTTGCCAGTAAGAACGTAGGGAAAAAAGGTCTGAGAATCTCATCTGAGAAACTTAGGAAATGAATCTAGGGAAGATCTGGTTCAATCTATGGGAAGACTGCCATAGTCCAAGGATCTGAATTCTCACAATGCTGAGAAGCCATTTCAGTATGGGAGAGAAACTCAAATCAATCATTTTCAAGGAGGCTCCAGCAGAATAAACTGAATGGCTGAGGTGTCTTCAGCAATAACACTTAAGACTTATATACCGTTTTACAGCCCTCTGTAAGCAGTTTTACAGAGTCAGCCTATGGCCCCCAACAATCTGGGTCCTCATTTTATCAACCTCGGAAGGATGGAAGGATGAGTCAACCTTGAGCCGGTCAGGGATCGAACTGCTGGCAGTCAACAGAATTAGCCTGCAATACTGCATTCTGACTACTAGGAAGGAAGGAAGGAAGGAAGGAAGGAAGGAAGGAAAGAAAAAAGAAAGAGCAATAGCACTTAGACTTTTATACCGCTTCACAGTGCTTTGGAGCCCTCCCTAAGCGGTTTACAGAGTCAGCTATTTGCCCCCCCAACAATCTGGGTCTTCATTTTACCCACCTCGGAAGGATGGAAGGCTGAGTCAATCTTGAGCCAGTCAGGATCGAACTCCTGGCAGTGAGCGATGAGTCAGCTTGCAATACTGCACTCTAACCACTGTGCCACCAGGGCTCTTAATGTCTTAATGACAAGACAGATTTATTCACCCCCAATGCCTTTGGAGACTAAATCCTCTTGATCAGAAACGTGCCAAAAGTTGATCCCTCTGCTGTGCTGTGCTGTAATGACATCTGGAAGCCTGAACAGCCACGGCCCCCCCAAAAATACATTTTCTGACCTGCTGATCTTTTGCATTCCCGCCAACAAACACCGTTCTTTTTGCATTCCCGCCAACAATCCCGTAACGGCCGATACCATTTTCAAATCACAACCAAGGCCACATATATGTTTAATCTGTTTTTGACACGGGTCTGAATTCTATCGGCTTCCTTATTTCAATCGCAGATTATTTCACATCACAAGATCAGCTGATATTGGGAGAAGCAGCCACTGCGTCTCCTTTTAGTCTCTTGGGAGCTGAGGATGGGATCCGCCGGGTACCTTCTGAGCTCTAAGCTTCCACAGCTCCTACCAAAGGAAAGATATTCAACATCCTTTAGGGTTCTCATACAATTCAGGACTTGTACCATTATTTATTTATTTATTTATTTATTATTTATTTATTTAAGGGACGCAGTGGCTCAGTAGTTAAGACGCTGAGCTTGTCGATCAGAAAGGTCGGCAGTTCAGCGGTTCGAATCCCTAGTGCCGCGTAACGGGGTGAGCTCCCATTCCTTGTCCCAGCTTCTGCCAACCTAACAGTTCGAAAGCACTTCAAAAATGCAGTAGAAAAATAGGGACCACCTTTGGTGGGAAGGTAACAGCGTTCCGGGCGCCTTTGGTGTTGAGTCATGCCGGCCAGATGACCACGGAGACGTCTTCGGACAGCACTGGCTCTTCGGCTTTGAAACGGAGATGAGCACCACCCCCTAGAGTCAGGAATGACTAACACACATGTGCGAGGGGAACCTTTACCTTTACCTTACCGTTATTTATGAGGATGGGAAAGCAGGAAGAAACTTCCCCCTACTTTGCCATTTGCTTGGGTATCTGCAGGGACAACAAATGGTAGACCAGGTTTTGGAGCTTGTGGACATTAATGGACCCTGGGGCACTTCCTGGTGTACCTGCAGAGTATCTGCTTTCTTCTCAAATTAAAAAAGAAAATAAAGGATTTGGGACGCAAAAAAAAAGAAAAGGGAAACCAGGGGAATGATGATGATGATGATGGTAGGGCAGATGATGGGTGATCCGCTAAGAAAAAGCTGAGGCGAACTCGGAAATGGTAACAAGAGTTGGAAGGGACCTCAGAGGTCATCTAGTCTAACCCTAGAGTTGAGACTCTAGAAAAAGTGCAGAGAAGAAGCAACCAGGATAATTAGGGGACTGGAGGCTCAAACATACGAAGAACGGTTGCAGGAACTGGGCCTGGCTAGTCTACTGAAGAGAAGGACCAGGGGAGACATGATAGCAGTCTTATATTTGAGAGGCTGTTAATCCCTCTGTTAATGTGACTTTCATCCAGACTTAAATCAGACACTGCTTCCCTGCTTTTATTACATGCATTTCTTGTAATAAAAGGGAAGTAGTGTCTGATTTAAGTCTGTATGAAAGTCACTGATTTTTCTCCATTCAATTATTCGGCTGAATCACTGGACTGTGGAATCGGGGCCTGTAAGCATCCCATAATGCTTCAGCCTCTGATTCGTTCACTATCTGATATCACTATCCTAAGTTGCATTAACAGAGGGATACAATCAAGATCAAGGGAGGTACTAATACCACTCTATAAAGCCTTAGTAAGACCACACCTAGAATATAACATCCAGTTTTCGTCATTACAAAAAAGATGCTGAGACTCTAGAAAAAGGGCAGAGAAGAGCAACCAGGATGATTAGGGGCCTGGAGGCTCAAACATACGATGAACGATTGCAGGAACTCGGCCTGGCTAGTCTAGTGAAGAGAAAGACCAGGGGAGACATGAGAGCAGTCTTCCAATATTTGAGGGGCTGCCACAGAGAGGAGGAAGGGGGTCAAGCTATTTTCCAAAGCACCTGAAGGCCAGACAAGGAATCATGGATGGAAACTGAACAAGGAGAGATTCAACCTGGAAATAAGGAGGAATTTTCTGACAGTGAGAACAATCAACCAATGGAACAGAAGTTGCCTTCAGAAGTTGTGGGAGCTTCATTACTGGAAGCTTTCAAGAAGAGACTGGACTGCCATCTGTCAGAAATGGTGTACGGTCTCCTGCTTGGGTAGGGGGTTGGACTAGATGACCTACAAGATCCCTTCCAACTCTATTGATCTGTAAATCTGTAAACCCCTGGTCTTGCAGGAAACCTATACTATTTCTGATAAATGGCTCTCCAGACTCTTTTTGAAAGCCTGTAGTGATGGGGCACCCACAACTTCCAAAGGTGATTTGTTCTGCTGGTTAATTGTTCTCAATGTTAGGAATTTTCTCCTAAATTCTAGGTTGCTTCTCTCCTTGGTTAGTTTCCATCCATTGTTTCTTGTCCTGCTGACAGATGCTTTGGTGAATAAGCTGGACCCCTATTCCTTGTGGCAGCCCCTAAGATACTGGAAGACTTCTGTTATGTCACTCCTGGTCCTTCTTTTCACTAGACTAGGTTACATACCCAGTTCCTGCAATCATTCTTCCTACGTTTTAGCTTCTAGGCTAAAAAAAGGAGAGGGTATCAGCAAGTAGGACGTGGGAGATATTGCAACCAAACAGGAAATCCTGAGGTTGGCATTTCACTTCCGTCTGCCAAGTGGTGATCTTGAAAGGCAGGAAAGGGAGCAGCTGGGGTGATTCAGTTGCTGGCTGTGGGGACTTGGGAGATAATGTGGTGGGATATTTTTGAATAACGAATAGGGAGTGCAAGGAAAGGGTTGAAAGAAACAGATATGTTCTGGAATTCCCTAAATTATTTGGTGTAGCTCTGTGATGGCAAACCTATGGCATGCGTGTCACAGGTGGCACGCAGAACCCTCTCTGTGGGCATGTGAGCCGTCGCCCCAGTTCAGCTCTCCCAGTCATGCGCTGTTGTGGCCCGTTCGCAGCCTGTGCAACTAATAGCTGATTCCGACAACGAGGAGGCTGGTGTGGTGCTGTGCCAGCAGCCTGTGCAGCTGGCACTCGAGTCGGACAATGAGGAGGGTGGAGAAGATGTGGTGCCAGAAGCAGGGATTCAGCCAGGGCCTTCAGAACCTCCAGAAGCTCCCTTAAGTAAAGAGGAAGAAGAAGAAGAGCCTCTTCTCGATGCACGGGTGCGCAGAGCTGCCAAAAGGCAGGAATGGCTCCTCAGGAGGAGGTCTCCTCGAGAGTAAGGCTTGGGGCTAATGGGCCACTCCCTTAGCCTATTTAAGGAAGGACGACAACTGAGGCAATTTGCAGGGATTTCACATACCTTTATGTCTTGTCTTGCTTATCTTATCAGCTTCCTGCAAATTGCTTCTGGGCATTCTGCCAATCATACTAAGCTTTCAGTTATTATTCTTTGAATTCTTGGCAGCTGTTAATGCAGTTAATTAACAGCCGTTGTTGTAAAAGACTGGTTTATTCAGTAAACTAAGGTTTGTACAGACTGTGTGTGCTGCGTTCTTTGGGTCTGTAGCCGGGGCAGAACACGCATGTGCGCCTCCCGCCAGCCAGCTGATTGTCTGGTCTCTGACGTGCATGCGTGGGGGAAGGGCATGTGCGCATGCACGGGGGGGAGGACGTGGTGCACACACGCGCAGTGGGCATGGCCTGGGGGAGTGCAGGGGCAGTACATACGCGTGGGGAGTGGGGTGCATGCATGGGGTGGGGCGCATGCGCAGAGGGTGCACGCACGTTGTATTTTGGGGGTTTGCACTTGCGTGCGCACGCACCCACACACACTTTGGGCACTCGGTCTGGAAAAAGTTAGCCATCCCTGGTGTAGCTTCTTTTCGTCCGTTTACTTTTCTAGATGTTTTGAAGCTGGCTGTGCCCAAAATAGCCCTTTTCATCAAAGGCATTTTCTGTGTTCTCCGCTTCTGTCCCAGAATGGCACAAAAGGTGCAAACCTTCCAAACATTTGGGTCCAACTGTTGGCTGGAGAGACAATCATCCTTTTGGTTTCCTATAATTTCATCTCCCCTCCCTCCCCTGCCTCCCCCCAAGTTTTGCATTATGTTGCAGACATTGAAACAGGATCAGGGTTCAGCCTGTTTCGGAACAACTTGATCGAGATGCAAATAGCAGCCGAGCTGCTGTAACCGATCAGCCCCCAACTCCTTACTCCGGAGATTAAATCAGATATGGGCTGCAGCACTTCACACACCACCCTGTGCAGCGTGTTCCAGTTTTACAATAGGCCAGCATGAAAACAATTTATAAGGCTTATTCAATGTTTTGTCTTTCTTTGTACAGCTCAGAACTTCAAATAGAGGCTTCCAGCAGGGGGAACATTTTGTAACTGTTCTTGTTCAACCCAGGTGTTTTTAAGACCGCTCTTACATCAAACTGGCACAACAGCTCACAAGCAGAAAAGTAAAATCTACTGAGTATGTTCTCTTTGTGTGTATCGGAAACAATGGGTCTGGGGCACATTGTACAAGCTGTTTTATCAATTCAGCCAGGCAACGAATACTGAAACAATGTAGTGACTTACGTAAAATAACAAGAGTTGGATGGGAAATTGGAGGTCTTCTAATCCAACCCCCTACTCAAGTAGGAGACCCTATACCATTTCAGACAATGATTGGATGGTTCAAAGATGATTAAGGGACTGGAGACTAAAACGTATGAAGAACGGTTGCAGGAACTGGGTATATCTAGTTTAATGAAAAGAAGGACTTGGGGAGCCATGATAGCAGTCTTCCAGTATCTCAGGGGCTGCCCCGAAGAAGAGGGAGTCAAGCTATTCTCCAAAGCACCTGAGGGCAGGGCAAGAAGCAACGGGTGGAAACTAATCAAAGAGAGAAGCAACTTAGAACTAAGGAGAAATTTCCTGACAGTTAGAACAATTAATCAATGGAACAGCTTGGCCTTCGGAAATCATGGACTCTCCAACACTGGAAGTTTTTAAGAAGAGATTGAACCACCATTTGTCTGAAATGGTATAGGGTTTCCTGCCTAAGCAGGGGGTTGGACTAGAAGACCTCCAAGGTCCCTTCCAATTCTATTCTATTCTATTCTATTCTATTCTATTCTATTCTATTCTATTCTATTCTATTCTATCCACCGTTTCTTGTCTTGTGCTTGTTTCATCATCCTGACTTTCTACCGCTTGTACGATTACACCAGATAAGCAGTTTGCCAACACCAATACCCACCAGTTGCGGAACTCGCTCGTAAACAATACGCTGCGGAAAAGACAGCTCAACAAGCTGAACGTAGTATCTCATCTCGCCATCGCTGGTTTTCAGCAGCTCCTCCAAAGTACTCCGGAAGTGATTGTAGGCTTCGCACACAACGTCCATTTGTCTTAAAGTGAAGTTGAACCTGGTCAGACACATCCCACAAAGTCTCTCAGAACAGTTTCAAAAAATTATTTTGTCAGATCCATAACATAATACTGCCATTCAAATGGAGGGAAGGTGGGGGGGGGGGGAAGCATGGGGATAAGCTGTATTTTTATAACCTTTTTCCTGGCGCCTAAGCGCCCTGCAGTATTCTCACCTTTTTTTTGGAATGTAATAAGGAGGAAGGCTTGCCATGTGGATCGTTTCAGTTTCTTGAAAGCGGAAGAAGGTCCTGGGAACGGCCCCTTATAACATCTCCACACCTGTGGATTGGCTGAATCCACATTCGGACTGGAGTGAGGGATTCTAAAGCCCTGTTTCTAACGGTATACTTTGGGAGGGAATTTAGAGTCTGCTTCGCCTGCCCCGCTATCACTTCTTCTCAATAAAAGGTTCCTTTTGAAATACCACATTTCAAGAGTCTATACTTTCTTGGGGAAAGGAGGAAAGGCAGGGCCTGACATCTTTTTTCTAAATGCGGCTGCATCTCTCCCCCCCACCGCCCCACTCTGCCCCTCCCCCCAAAATGACAGCAAAAGGCTTTCAGAAGATGAAATCAACCTGACAGCAGATGCTGGAGTTACAAAGAACCAGCAAATCGCCTGTACTTGGATAACACCGCCAAAGGTGAAAATCCTGCGTTGTTAGTGCCTATTGCTGTATGGAACTTTTTCATGTCTGGGAAAGAGAAGGTTTACACGTCCATTTTATTCGGCTTCAAATCTTTGGAACGAGTTAAAAGTCAAGACAGTGGAGTCAAAGAGAGGAAGGAGAAAAAAAGTTCACTCTTTTTTTGGGTAGAATTTATAACCTGCTCAAAGTACAGGAGTCATGCCAGAATACAGACCATTCTCAACTGACAACCATTCGCTTAGTGAGCATTCGAAGTTGCAAAAACGCTGAAAGTGGTGACTTATGACCGACCGGTCCTTGCACTTACAACCATCAGAGTCACATGATTAACATTTTGGTTTTTGGCAACCGTACGCAGCCTGTGCAGCTAGTAGCTGATTCAGACAGCAAGGAGGCTGGTGTGGTGCTGCGCCAGCAGCCTGTGCAGCTGGCACTCGAGTTGGACAATGAGGAGGCTGGAGAAGATGTGCTGCCAGAGGCGGGGATTCAGCCAGGGCCTTCAGAACCTCCAGAAGCTCCCTTAAGTGAAGAGGAGGAGCCTCTTCACGCAGAGCTGCCAAAAGGCAGGAGTGGCTCCTCAGGAGGAGGTCTCCTTCAGAGTAAGGCTTGGAGCTAATTGGCCACTCCCTTAGCCTATTTAAGGAGGAACCCCGACTGAAGCAATTTGCAGGGAACAACTTAGTTCACATACCTTTGTGTCTTGCTTATCTTATCAGCTTCCTGCAAATTGTTTCTGGGCATTCTGCCAACCATAATAAGCTTTCAGTTATTATTCTTTGAATTCTTGGCGGCTGTTAATGCAATTAATTAACAGCCGTTGCTGTAAAAGACTGGTTTGTTCAGTAAATTAAGGTTTGAACGGTCTTTGTGTGTGCTGCGTTCTTTGGGGTCTGTAGCTGGGGCAGAACACTACCAGCATACGCATTTAACAACAGTTGTAGCATCCTGGGGTCAGGTGGTCACCATTGGTGATCTTTCAAGACAGCTTCTCTTAAGCGAAGTAAATGGGTAAAAGGGATTCGCTCAATGACGACTCTGATTCACTTAGCAACCGTGGCAAAAGAAAATTGTAACGTTGGGTGGGACTCACTTCACAAGCATCTTGTTTAGCCACGGAGATTCTGGTCCTCAGAATCAGAATAGAGCTGGAAGGGACCTTGGAGGTCCAGCTTCCTGCTCAAGCAGGAGCCCCTCTACCAGTGATGACTAGCTTCTTTCTCACTGTGTGCATGAAAGCATGTGCACGCGCGACAGCGCGTCCTGGCACCCATAATGCAAAGCGCCCCCCGCGCATGCACGAATGAGCCCCCCGCGTATGCGCCCCCCTGCCCCCCCATTCTTGGCCTAGTAGGTCTCCCTGCAGCCTCCTGGGCCCAAAAAAGGGCCGTGGGGGGTGGCGGACCGCCTCCCCGCCCTGTTTTTGGCCTAGCATTCCTCCCTGCAGCCTCCTCGGCCAAAAAACGGGCTGTGTATGTGTGGGGGGGGGCATGCCACACCCCACGCGCACTGCCCCTGCACATGCGTGCCCGTGACCCCCCACACATGCATGTGCATCTCCCCCATGCTCCCCGCCCCTTGCGCATCCAGAAAATCAGCTGGCCGGCGGGAGGCGCACACACGCATACGCAGTGGAGCTGAGCTAGGCGACGGCTCACATGCCCGCAGAGAGGGCTCTCCGTGCCAGATGTGGCACGCGTGCCATAGGTTCGCCATCATGGAAGCCTATACCATTTCAGACAAGTGACTGTCCAGTCTCTTCTTAAAAATCTCCAGTGATGAAGCCCCCACAACATCTGAAGGTTGTAGTTTTAAATTGAGGACGATCTGTAAACTAAAGGCCGCTTTCTAAACTGGTCCAGAAATAAAAATGATCTAAAATCCTTGGTTGGTATTTTTCTACATTGATTGTGATGGAAATTCGGAGAAGCCAATGTTGCCTTAAAGTTGCAAGCTGTGTTTTTGCTTGGTTTGTGACGAACAAGACGCCCTATTTACGTTATGGTGCATTTTCCACCTAAAGAACCTGAAGGACAGACCAGGAATCATGGATGAAAACTGAACAAGGAGAGATTCAATCTAGAAATAGGGAGAAATTTTCTGACAGTGAGAACAATCAACCGATGGAACAGAAGTTGCCTTCGGAAGTTGTGGGAGCTTCATCACTGGAAGCTTTCAAGAAGAGACTGGACTGCCATCTGTCAGAAATGGTGTAGGGTCTCCTGCTTGGGGGGAAGAGGGCTGGACTAGATGACCTACAAGGTCCCTTCCAACTCTGTTAACCTGTTTAAATCACCAACCTTTTTTCCATAGAGAAGTAGACGGTGCAAGAATTCCTCAGGCTGCGAGTGATTCGGGACAGCGTTTTGAAAAAAGCATCTGTTAGGTCATCATCATAAAATACTGCAATATAAAAGAAGATGAAGGTTTTCAAGGTTTTACCCAGAAGCATTAACCTCCCATCTTAAAGCTGATTTATACAATCAATTATTGTTCAGGATGCACTGCATTATAATGCATGCAGTTAACTTCACATTTGACAAACTAGAACTCCAGGTGAATTGCGGTCATCAAGAGAAGAGAAGGAGTTTTTGTAACTGCAAGAGACAGGCATGGCAACACACACACACACACACACACACACACAGATCTGCACGTAGCTACACATTTGGCTTTTAATTTCACCGAGAGATTTTTATGCAATAATGGGAGGAGGAAGATGTAGTTCACTGTCTTGATGTATAGAATAGAATAGAATAGAATAGAATAGAATAGAATAGAATAGAATAGAATAGAATAGAATAGAATAGGAGTTCTTTATTGGCCAAGTGTGATTGGACACACAAGGAATTTGTCTTGGTGCATATGCTCTCAGTGTACATAAAAGAAAAGATACGTTCGTCAAGAATCATAAGGTACAACACTTAATGATAGTCATAGGGTACAAATAAATGTCTATGGAGATTCTCAATCGTCCATGACATCAACATCATCTTCTATTAATGACCCCAGAATCCCTTGTGGGGTGGAGTCTGTGCAACTGAATGGAGCTGAATGTTTACTGGCCGGGTGCCATTCCTGTTGCCAATGCGAAGTTTTATTCAGCAGATATATTCTCACTGTGCCCAGAGAGAGAAATATCTGCCTCTACCCAGGATCGAACTCACAGCCTCCTGATTGTGAGGCGAGAGCTCCACCTCTAGGCCACCGCACCACTCCTCTGAATCGTCCAAGTCACGGTTGTCCCAAATGTGCTTTTCCAAAAGACAATTGAAGGTTCTTTATTTTTTTTTCTTTGAAAATGTTTTGTTTCTCATCCAAGAAGCTTCCTCAGTTTTGAACTTCAGTTCAGAACAGAAGAAGCTTCTTAGATGAGAAGTGAAACATTTCAAAGAAAAAAAACAACAATCAAGGAGGTCCAGTTGCCTTTTGGAAAAGCAGTCTTTGGGTTCACTGTCTTGAGTTATTCGTAAAAATAATAAAGGTGGGATATAAATAAATAAATTCATTTAATGAATAGAAAGAATCTAAACTCTGATGTCACCTCCTATTTTCCCCAAGGACTCTTTTATAAGGAACATTCCAAATGTCAATTCATAATTTCCATTACTGAATGACAAAATCTCTCCAAGCAGTGGTCTTATCTTCCTGGAACTATTATGAGCATTTCTCGCCACTACATTAAATTTGGGTGTGTTTATTTAATTTCAATATTGTTGCCTGAAAAGTGGCTCCAATTATAGTTTATTTATTTTAAAATGGTATCTACTTTTTCATTGTGTCATTTTTGTGATCACAAAATGGCTTACTGAATTTTTAAAACCATGATTCCATGTTATTGCCTTATTTTACTGCACCAAAAGGAGTTAGAAGTCAAACCTTTTTTTTCTTTCCCCCCTCCCCCTCTACTCTACACTTTTGTCCCCTTTTCCTCCCTTCATCATCATCGTCTTTTAACAACCCCATAATCCCTTGTGGGGTGGAGTCTGTGCAACTGAATGGAGCTGAGCGTTTACTGGCCGGATGCCCTTCCAGGTCGCCAATGCAGAGTTCTATTCAGCAGATATAATCTCAACGTCCCCCAGAGAGAGAAATATCTGCCTCTACCTAGGATCGAACTCAACAGCCTCCTGAATGTGAGGCGAGAGCTCCACCTCTAGGTGACTCCACTCTTCCCCTTTTCCTCCCTTATTTCATTTTTTCTTTGTATTTATTTTATATTTTGATCAACTAATAAAAATTTTGGAACAACAAAAAAAAAGTATTCTTTTATATAATGATTCCAAACACTTCATTAAAAATGTTCTGGGCAAGATTTGTTTAGCTTGTACCTGTTTTAATCTTGCATTTTATATTTTAAACTTTATCTTGCGCACGGTCACTCACGCCCTCGTCACTTCCCATCTGGACTACTGTAATGCTCCCTACATGGGGCTCCCCTTGAAGAACACTTGGAGGCTCCAACTGGTCCAGAACGCGGCCGCGCGGGTGATTATGGGAGTGACACGGCACACCCATGTAACACCGCTCCTGCATGAGCTGCACTGGCTCCCGGTGGTCTTCCGGGTGCGATTCAAGGTGCTTGTCACCATCTTTAAAGCGCTCCATGGCTTAGGACCTGGGTACTTACGAGATCGCCTTTTGCCACCAACGGCCTCCCACCAGCCAGTATGCTCCCACAGAGAGGGACTCCTCAGGGTGCTGTCGGTCAAACAATGTCGACTGGCGACCCTCAGGGGGAGAGCCTTCTCTGTGGGGGGCACCTGCCCTCTGGAATGAACTGCCCCCGGAGATACGGCGGATCCCGGATCTACGCACCTTTTGCCGTGCCCTTAAGACTCTACTGTTTCAACAGGCTGGGCTGGCTTGAGAACAGATTTTAATGGGTGTTTTAGTTTTTAATATAGAGCCAAATCATTTAATTTGTTTTAAATTGTTTTTTAAATTTTGTAGATATACATGTTTTAGTATGGCCGTACACCGCCCTGAGAAGGGTGGCATAAAAATGTAAATAAATAAATAAATAAATAAATAAATAAATAAATAAATAAATAAATAAATAAATAAATAAATAAATAAATAAATAAATTATGCCTTATCTTAATTGGGATGCTTTTGACATGAATAAACAAACAGGGTTATTACAAATATTACAAATATGCGGCTGCGATTTTTCATAGCTATTCCTCTGATAATTCAAATTTCTGAACCGATTTGAAGTACAGAATGAACCTGGGCTTTGATTGATTGACAACTAAGGCCAAGAACTGAAAGGTTTGTGCACAAACCTTTACCTGAAGCAACTGTCATCTTAAATCAACCTTTCCCTGAACCAATCCGATTCAGACATTCCAATCTCGTTAAGGCTGATTAGCATGTTTTATAGCCTCAACAATCTATTCCCAAACCTTTTTCATACCATCAGCAGCCAGTATCACAGTGGTGAGGTCATGTAGCTCAGCAATCTCTTTTTTGGACCAGCTGAAGCAATCCTCAGGATCTACAGCAAAAAGTAAAATAAAATATATACAATACTTATTTACTGCATATCCCAAACTGTCCAAAGCAGGATTGTCAAACTCAAAGGCCGCAGGCCAGATCTGGCTCGTGGGCTGCTTAGATCTGGCCCACAGCACCAGCCTAGAAACAGCAAAGGTGCCTGCGGTGCCTCTGCCAGCAAAAATGGAGCTCGGGGTTAGGGTTCGTGCGTGCTGCCCCCCTCCCCGTGCCCTGTTTTCGGCCGCAATGGCCTCCGGAGCCCTCTGGCAGCAAAAAACCCACCCCAGGGCTCCGTTTTCGCTGGCAGAGGGCTATCCAAACAAACTAAAAACCAAACAAAAGGAGAAATGTTTCCCCTTTTGCATTTGAGCATCCAAGAAGGGACAGGAAAGGAGAAAGGAAAGAGGAAAGACGAAGAAAAAGAAGGGAAAATGGGAAGAGAGCGAGGAAGGAAAAAGAAGGAAAGAAGGGAAGGAAGAAGAAAGGAGAATGAAGAGGAAGGAAAAAGAAAAGGAATGAATGAATGAATGAGATTATGAGAGTGAGGGTCTCAGGGAAGTTCTGCCTTAGCAATTGGCCACCACAGGTGTCCCCGACACAAGTCCCGTGTCACGCCCACCCCTGGCCACACCCACCGTTCCCACGCCCCTCCGGCCCTTTGAGGTCAAACACAACTCTGATGCAGCCCTCAATGAAATCGAGTTTGACATCCCTGGTCTAAAGATAGAATAGAATAGAATAACAGAGTTGGAAGGGACCTTTGAGGTCTTCTAGTCCAACCCCCTGCCCAAGCAGGAAATCCTACACCACTTCAGACAAATGGTTATCCAACATCTTCTGAAAAATTTCCAGTGTTGGAGATTCCACAGGGAACTGAGAATTGTCTCAGGTTCTATCTGTAGGCCTATGATTTAAATTAAATTCCATGCTGTGCAAGGAAAAACGGTATCAATAGGAAGAAAAGAGTCAGGAAGCTCGATTTTGGGGTGATTTTATGCCTTGTTCTATACAGGTAGTCCTCGACTTACGACCACAATTGAGCCCAAAATTTCTGTGGCTAAGCAAGGCGTTTGTTAGGCAAATTCTGCCCCATTTTTGCTATCTTTGGTTGTGGAGCGAATAACAGGGGTTATTAAGTGAATCACATGGTCGTTAAATGAATCTGGCCTCCCACATTGACTTTGCTTGTGGGAAGTCAATTGGGAAGTTTACAAATGGTTGATCACATGACCCTGGGACACTGCAACAGTCATAAATACCGGTCAGTTGCCAAGCACCCGAATTTTGATCACATGACGAGACACTTTTTTTTTCAGCGCTGTTGTAACTTCAGTCACTAAACAAATGGTTGTAAGTTGAGGACTACCTGTCTTGGCCACTGAGGAGGCAGTCCTGACACAGGTAGAACTGGCACAGCTGGTCACAGCCCAGTGGGTGAAACATGAAGCTGTTTTCTTCGGTTGAAGCTAGTTAGCAAGTAAGCAGCAACCCTGGATGGTATCTACAGATCTGAGATTAAGGTTGATTTATCAAACAATGGTAGCTAACTTAGCTAAGGGTATATTGGACCGCCCAAAGAAGACAGTTAAAGGATGGACATCGGATTTCCGATGCTGGAGCTGTAAAAATTTGAGGGCCCACTAACCCATGTGACATGAGCATGTAATCATTTGGGCTGTTTGGGGGAACAGCAATAGCACTTAGACTTATATACCGCTTTCCAGCCCTCTCTAAGCAGTTTACAGAATCAGCCTCTTGCCCCCAACAATCTGGGTCCTCATTTTACCCATCTCAGAAGGATGGGAGGCTGAGTCAACTTTGAGTCAATTAGAATCGAACTCCTGGCAGTCAGTAGAGTTAACCTGGCAATACTACATTTTAACCACTGGGAGGGAGGGAGGGAGGGAGGGAGGGAAGGAAGGAAAGAGGGAGGGAGGGAGGGAGGGAGGGAGGGAAGGAGGGAGGGCGGGAGGAAGGAAGGAAGGAAGGAAAGGCAATAGCAATAGCAATAGCAATAGCACTTAAGACTTCTATACCACTTCACAGTGCTTTTACAGCCCTCTCTAAGCAGTTTACAGAGTCAGCCTCTTGCCCCCAACAATCTGGATCCTCATTTTACCCACCTCGGAAGGATGGAAGGCTGAGTCAATCTTGAGTCAATTAGAATCGAACTCCTGGCAGTCAGTAGAGTTAACCTGCAATACTACATTTTAACCACTGGGAGGGAGGGAGGGAGGGAGGGAGGGAAGGAAGGAAAGAGGGAGGGAGGGAGGGAGGGAGGGAGGGAGGGAGGGAAAGGGAGGGGGCGGGAGGAAGGAAGGAAGGAAGGAAAGGCAATAGCAATAGCAATAGCAATAGCAATAGCACTTAAGACTTCTATACCGCTTCACAGTGCTTTTACAGCCCTCTCTAAGCGGTTTACGGAGTCAGCCTCTTGCCCCCAACAATCTGGATCCTCATTTTACCCACCTCGGAAGGATAGAAGGCTGAGCAACCTTGAGTCAATTAGAATCGAACTCCTGGCAGTCAGTAGAGTTAGCTTGCAATACTGCATTTTAACCACTGGGAGGGAGGGAGGGAGAGAGGGAGGGAGGGAAGGAAGGAAGGAAAGAAGGAGGGAGGGAGGGAGGGAGGAAGGAAGGAAGGAAGGAAGGAAGGAAGGGTGGCCAATAGCAATAGCACTTCTATACCGCTTCACAGAGCTTTCCAGCCTTCTCTAAGCGGTTTACAGAGTCAGCCTTTTGCCCCTAACAATCTGGGTCCTCATTTTACCCATCTTGGAAGGATGGAAGACTGAGTCAACCTTGAGCCAGTGAGATTTGAACTGCCGAACTGTAGCTAGCAGTCAGCAGAAGTAGCTTGCAGTGCTGCACTCTAACCACTGTGCCAGTTCGGCTCTTATAGTACATTAATGCATTGAATTAATGTACAAATCCATTGTAATGGATTTGCATAAAAGTCTTTAAATGCTAAAAATCTGGCAAGATAGGTGGCAAACAAAACAAAACAAAACAAAACAAAACAAAACAAAACAAAACAAAAAACAAAAAACAAAACACAAAACACAAAACACAAAACAAAAACAAAAACAATTGAAGCAAATACCAGCACTCTGGAATTTGACTGTTTATTAGGATTTGTGGCTGTACCAAGCATGGAGGATGGGGTAGAGATGGCAAAAAGAATTATGTTAAGAAACTGGAAAAGTGATTTTACTCCAGGGGTCAAGGAGGGGCTGCTGGAAAATGAGATACTCTCTACCAATCAAAAGATACAGCAATAGTTGTTACAATGGCAGATATTCTGTAATATCTGACAATAATGCGTTGCGTTGTTCATACTATAGTAGTGCGTTCATTGTTAGTATACATTCCCCCCCCCCCCCCCCCGTTTTTTGTCTTTGCTTGTACTTTCATTTTTTCTTCAGGAATAACGACTGCTTTCTTCAAAATAAATTAAACAAATTGTAAGATACATTTAACCTGTACTGCTCTTTTGACCGCAAGAAATTGGATGTATTTAAAAGCAGCAGCAATTTTGGGAGAAAAATCCAACAGCAACCTCAAGCTCAGAGATTAAGGCTGATTTTTATTTCATAATAAAAATCATAATTCTATTTAGGGATCTGACAGAGTGAGCATGCAACCACCTCAAGACCGAGCCCGTTACACATCGGATTTTATAGAAGAACCCACCCTCTCTGTGAAGTTTTGGTTTAGCCTGTTCCCAACCACAATTGCTTGTTTGTCTCTTTTCTTTCATCATTCATACGCTGACATTTCCATTATGTTGTTCTGACCCAGCTCTGCAAATATGACAAACCCTCTGAAGTTAACTCAAAAGATTCCTTTATTAAGAGTGCCAGCTCTTAATAAAAGTTTCTCTCTCACCGCAGGCTAACAAGTCTGTCCAGCTGGGAGATGAATAGGTATCTGCCACACCTATTCATCTCCGCCCCCTGCCTTTTATCCCCAGATCCCCTAATGAAGCCCCTAGGGTGGGGCTTCATTAGCAGCAGTGGCTCTTCCGTCCCAAGGACTGGCCCACAGATTTCCACTGCTCTCCTCTCCTCTGCCTTCTATGCATCAGGCACTGGACCCAGCTGTTCCTTCTCTTCCTCATCAGCTACCTCCAGACCTGGGGTCTGTTGACTCTCCATCTGAGGGCTGATGGACAGCCAAGGCTCCACCTCTGTCTCTCTCTCTGCCAGCTCCATTCCCTCTTCCCCCTCTGAGCTCCCAAGTTGCCCTGATGCTGGCCCTGACTCCCACACCTCCTCCTCCTCTGATTTGGCTGTTGGAGGGTCTGGCGGCCGACAGGCCACAATGTATGTTATGTTTTCCACCTCATTTATTCTAAGTGCCAGGGCCCTTCATGGCATGAAGTAATACAAGCAAATTTTAGATTTTAAAAAGAGGCATCTTTTGCCCATCTCAATAAAAAGAAAAAAAATGGGATAGTCATTCTCTTCTTTACATGAAGCTTTAGGTTGTCCGCGGCAACCTTAATTTCACATTCTGTTCTTCAGGACTTTGACCTCCCAATTAAGCCAAGCAACACTATGGTTTACTCAATGAAGGGCAAAAATGCATTTTGTACACGCTCAGAGGCAAAGCCTTTAGTGTCATCATCTCAGATAAATCCTGAGTTTTAAATGAGAGATTGGAAAGAAAATCTTAAAACCAGCTGTAGAGAAGGCTTACATACCAGTGCAGAAATCGTCTTGCTGCCAATCCAGTTTTTTAACTCTGATTTCGCTTCCTAAAAAATCAGCAAAATAATAAGTGGCAAGAAAAGAAAACTATTAGTATACAAAGAATACATAAAATAAACAAGAATGTACGATGTGCTTCTTAGGACAGGTGGTCCTCAATTTACAACCACAATTGGGACTGGCATAGCTGTTGCTGAGCTGGCCACTGCATGCCTGGACTTGATTTTACAACCATTTTTACTGTGGTTGTTAAGCGAATCACATGGCTATTAAATGAATCTGGCTTTCCCTATGAACTTTGCTTGTTGTGAAAGTTGCCAACTGTGATCATGCAGCCCTGGGAGATTGTATTGTAAATGTGAGTTGGCTGCCAAGAGCCCAAATTACAATCAAGTGACTTACCATATTT
The DNA here is from genome assembly GCF_029531705.1 of Pantherophis guttatus. The sequence goes on along the minus strand of NW_026844042.1, from coordinate 11,985,274 downwards.
CTCCAAAAATAAGACCGGGTTTTATATTAATTTTTGCTCCAAAAGATGCATTAGGGCTTATTTTCCAGCTAGGTCTTATTTTAAGGGAAATGTGGACTAAATGCATCTGTCTGGCTGACGAGCTTAATTGGGTCTTATTTTGGAGGTAGGATTTATATTACGAGCATCCTGAAAAATCATGTTAGGGCTTATTTTCCAGTTAGAAATACTAGGGATAGGGCTTATTCTCAGGGAAATACAGTAGTTATGGTCATAACCTGGAGGATGGATTGTAAGTCTCATTTTTCAGCACCATTATAAGTTAGAATTGTTAAACAAATGGTTGTTAGTTGAGGATTACCTGTGCTATGTACTATGGAGACATTTACACATTCTGTATCTTTTCTTGTTTCCTTATATATCTTCCATGCACTTTAGGTCAAGAACTTTTTAAATTTCCCCCCTTTTATAACTATTTTTAGAACTTTTATATTTTTAAAAGTTCTAAATGACTGTATCCTACCCTCTTATTGCTGCTCTATAGCCATAATAAATACCGAAAAAAAGAAGGTAAATTACAGGTAGTCCTCGAATTATGCCCACAACTAAGCCCAAAATTTCTGTTGCTAAGCGAGACATCTGTTGAATTTTGCCCCATTTTACAACATTGGACCGCTATGTCAATTCACAAAGCATCCCTGGTCTGCTCTTGAGTTGTCATAGGCAAGGGGGATGGAAAAACGAACTTGGCAGCAGGTCAGTCAAAAACAAAAGTACATTCCAGCTATACCTCTGTCAAGGCCGTCTCCCAGGGTTACCCACAGTGGCTGGAGGGGAGTAATCTTTTGGGAGAATGTGACTGGTGACATATCTTAGGGGGATGGGGGAAACAGGGTCAGAACTGGGCCGTAAATTACATGGGGTCAGAGTTAGCTTCACTTGGAACGTAATAAATAATGGGATTTCTTTTGAAGCTTGGCTCGAGGCTCATGATTTGATTAGGTGGGAACCCTGACAGTTGTTAAGTTAGTGACACAGTTGTTAAAGTGAATATGGCTTTCCCACTGATTTTGCTCATTAGAAAGTTGCAAAAAGGGATCATGTGACCCCCGGGACACTGCAACCATCATAAATCCATGCCAGGTGCTAAGCATCCGAATTTGGATCACGTGACCATGGGGATGCTGCAGTGGTTATAAGTGTGAAAAACAGTCGTAAGTCACTTTTTTTTTCAGTGCTGTTGTAACTTTGAACGGTCACCAAATGAACAGTTCTAAGTTGAGGACTACTTGTAGTATCATGTACTAGTCAGAGCAGGGGTGTCAAACTTGCGGCCCACAGGCCGGATGCGTCATGTGCTAGCTCTGCCCCCGCCCGGTTTAGCGAAGGGGGGAAAAAGTCCCGATATGTCACGTGATGTTGCTGTGACGCCGTGAGTTTGACACCCCTGAGGTAGAGGAATGCAGTGTACTTTTCTTCAATCAAGAGGAGAAGAAAGTGTAGTACGCAAATACTCTTTCAGATAACCATTGGAACCATGAGGACTGAAGGATAGACAAGGGACTAATTTTTTTTTTTTGGTTCATCATTTGTTCTTTTATAGAACTTCCAACACCCAGACTAAAATTATAAAACAATATTAGCCATTTAGAATTTAGAATAAGAGAGTTGGAAGGGACCTTGGAGGTCTTCTAATCCAACTCCCTGCTTAGGCAGGAGACCCTACACCACTTCAGACAAATGGTTATCCAACATCTTCTTTAAAATTTCCAGTGTTGGAGCATTCACAACTTCTGCAGGCAAGTTGTTCCACTGATCAATTGTTCTCACTGTCAGGAAATTTCTCCTTAGTTCTAGGTTGCTTCTCTCCTTGATTAGTTTCCACCCGTTGCTTCTTGTCCTACCCTCAGGTGCTTGGACAACAGCTTGACACCCTCTTCTTTGTGGCAGCCCCTCAGATATTGGAAGACTGCTATCATGTCTCCCTTAGTCCTTCCTTTCATTAAACTAGACAACCGTTCATCGTATGTTTTAGCGTCCAGTCCCCTAATCATCTTTGTTGCTCTTCTCTGCACTCTTTCTAGAGTCTCCACATCTTTTTTACATCGTGGCGACCAAATCTGGATGCAGGATTCCAAGTGTGGCCTTACCAAGGCCTTAAAGTGGTCCAGAAGCAACACTCAAGATCATACGTTTTAAAATATACTGTAAGTAACTGCATGAGCTACCTACCACTAAATAATATATTTCAGATTTGATGCTTGTTTTAGTTTGCTGGATTTGAAAAAATTGAACAATCTTGAAAGCACATTGCAACATAATCTCATGCAGGTTTGTTCAGCATCAGACCTCCTTAGAATCAGTGGAACAAACTCGTCTTTTACCTGTTGGCTCAGTGACGTGCTTGTTTAAGGCTACATTTCGTTCACACATGCTCAGTAGGTCTTCACCAACATCTTTAAAAACAAAAAAGATGACAGATATCAAAATCCCAAAGAGACAATTTGGGGAAGTTTTAGTCCTGCCTTAGGCACGAAAACAGCTGGATGACTTTGGGCCAATCACCAGAAACCGTGAATTCTAGTCCCGCCTTAGGCAGGAAAACCAGCTGGATGACTTTGGGCCAATCACCAGGAGAACATGAATTCTAGTCCCGCCTTAGGCATGAAAGCCAGCTGGATGACTTTGGGCCAATCACCAGGAGACTGTGAATTCTAGTCCCACCTTAGGCGTGAAAGCCAGCTGGATGACTTTGGGCCAATCAGCAGGAGACTGTGAATTCTAGTCCCACCTTAAGTATGAAAGCAGAGGCAGATTCTTTTTTCTTGTGCTAATCAGGCTGTGCTGAAAATGAAACAGGCTGTTTGATGCAAGGAGGCAAATTGCTGGGAGGCAGAGGCAGGTTTTGTTTTCCTCCCCCAAAAAAGGTAGGTGCGTCTTATGCTCCGAAAAATACGATAGTTTGACAGTATTGTGGGAATTAGTTGTTCAGCAGAGTGATGGCATGGGTGGGGGGGGGAACTGTCCTTATGTCTAGTTCTGACGTGCAGTGCCCTATAGTGTCGTTTTGAGGGTAGGAGTATATCCCAATATTATGATTTCCAAACCACCCAAAGAGTTGAACTAAAGAGATACCTGTGCAATAAATGGTCTTGGCAGCTTTTGACATGATGATGCTGACAAACCCAATTCCTCCCCCAAGCTCCAGCGCTGTGCAACCCTTGAACATATCTTGCTTCGAGAGGATGTAATCAGCAAGCAGGAAAGCTCCTCGCCAGACCTTCAAAACCAGAGAGAAAAATCGTATGTGGGGCAGACTTAAAACAGGCGGGAAATGGGACAGCAAGCCAGCTTCCTACCTGCTTCCCAACATCTTCTAAAGGTGTCGCCATGGTGTGCTCTGGAACAGCAAAACAGATGAAGAATCTTTTCCATTAGGCCAAATTCATTATTCCCACCCCAAAAAAACATATTCTCCTCAAAACTGCTTTTGCAACAAAGCTCAGAAAATAGACGAAAAGGCAAGAGCGGAAAATCCTTCTCTTTGAGATATTGCTTGAAAAAAGTATAATTCGCATTCTATCAAGAGTAGGAAGGGCAAGGAATCAGAAATGGAGAGAATGAAAATATGAGCTGTTGTAATAAAAATAAGAGATTTTTTCTTCTGCCCCAAAAGTGAAAAACAAACCCTGGACAGCAGTGTTTGGTCAACTGTGCAACTTTTAAGATGCGTGGACTTCAACTCCCAGAATTCCCCAGCCAGCCATATTGTAAATGTTGTAAATTGGGGGAGGTCATGTGACTGTGGGATGCTGCAATGACTGTAAATGCAGGCCAGCTGTCGAGTATACAAATGTGATCACGTGGCTACCCTCCTTCCACTCTCAGAACTTTTGAATCCAAGCCTTCAGCGCCAGCTCTGCCCTCTGCAATGAATTCTTCCTCATTTCTGTTCTGGTAGCCCTGGGAGATCCATTGTAACTGTCAAGTCCCATAGATTCCTATAGGGACGCTGTCATTCTGGTGGGAGGGGGGAGGATTAGGGGGGATCTCTGTGTTGGATTTGTGTTTCTATTTCTTGCCTTGCTTTGCTGTAACTTTCGGGCCCTTGGGAGGGGGAATGGAATGTGCCTCAAGCAGCTGCCTTATCTCGTCTCTGAAGAAGTGCAGCAGCGTTGCCTGGGAGACCTGCGTTTATCACTACTCCTCTGGAGTTTCTCATCACATCTTCACAAAGCCGGGATTAGCTCGATGATGTATTGCACTTTGGGAGGGGCTCTGTCTGCAATGGTTTAAACAAACGTTTTAAGTGGGAAAAGTCACTTCCTGCCTACATCTCTTGTTGTCCCAATCTATATATATAAAAATGGATGTGTGTGTGTGTGTTCCAGCATAACTCTGGAACGTCTTGAGCAATTTCAACCAAACTTGGTACACAGATGACTTACTCTATGGAAAAAAATACTGTGGGGGTAAGACACCCCTAACACCCCTCGGGGGGGAGGGGTTCTGTTAAGATACAGCCTGTTGTGCCTTAAAATAGCTTCTACTGTACTGCCTTAAAATGGCTTCTACTGTACAGCACAATGGAGTTGTCATGGTAACGGCTTCACAGTACTCCACAAGGGGGCTCCCTCTGGTAAGGGGGAAAATCCAGCATTAGATTTGGTCCGGACATTTTCAACAAGGCTTTGATTATTCTTGAAGACAAATCTATCTATGGCCATGATCAATAAAACATTACTGCAACTTGCCCTGCCTGCACCACTACGAGACTGACACGACGTACTTCACAGAGATTACATATGAGAAAAGGACTACAACGTTGAACAGCTTAGTGCATATATCACGGACAAGAAGCCACTTCTAAATCAAGATTTAAAAAAAGCATACCAAATGATCAGGGATCAGCTAGCAAAACAACAAGGTGGTATCATTTTACTTGACGCTTCTGGGGGCACAGGGAAAACATTTTTAACTAATTTAATTCTCGCCGAAATCAGGGCTCAGGGTGAAGTTGCTCTTCCTGTCTAATACAGGATTGGGATAAATAAATACCGGGTTATCAGCTAGTCTTCCAATAAAAGATTCCTTTTGAACTGGATTTCGTTTTCAAGAGTTCTGCTTTCTTTTGAGAAAACTGGCGAGGCAGGACCTTACAATAATCTTGCTAAGCAATCGGTTGTAAGTTCAGCACTATTTGCATGAAAGTTAAATATTGTGGTGTGACTGACCTATTTTAACAATATTGCAACCGTCGCTCTCATGTTCTTGTTCTTCCAAGACATCTCCATTCTTACTCAAAATGATGGGGCAGGCCTTAGTCCTCGTCTGATCCTCACCTCCTGCAGGAGGAAGGGGAGCTTTCCGGACCACCTGCAGGTCCCCATCTTCATCCAACAAGGCCTCAAATCCTCTGCAGGAGTCACCTTTGTTTTCTGGACTGTCTGGAGAATCGTCATCACCAGCTCTGTCCTCTGCAATGAATTCTTCCTCACTTCTGCTCTGGCAGCCCAGGGATGTTTTGTGGCCTCTCTCTTCTTTTTCGGGGTCCCTCTGGCTATCATCCAAAAGGAGTCTGAACTGCGAGAGAAAGACTAAGAGGCAACAATTTCAGTTGATAGATTACCTTGGCAAGCAGATGATCTGCACCTTTAAAGAAACTTAAAAAAGGAGAGTTAGACTCTTTTTCTAAAAAAAATATTTTTTATTGAGTTTTTAAGTTTTAAAAACAAAGAAAAATACAACAAAAAACAAAAACACATTAAAAACACGTAACAAACATAACATTACATCATATATTATTTTACAGCTTACTGTATCGACATGGATATATATTCTCTATTCTTATTCAATTGTTCATCTACGTACTTATATTTACATTAGTATCTATTTACAAAACCATCATTATCTGGTTGACACTATTCAGTAATTCAGTACACTTCCTAGTTTTAACCCGATTAAATTAACATTCCAAATTATTATTTTGATTTTTTTTTTCTAACCAATCTTATAGTTTATTCCACACTCTATAATATTCTGACTCTTCCTTCTCCTTAATTTCCAGCATCATCTTATCCATTTCTGCACATCGTAGAATTTTTCGAATTACTGTTTCCTCTCCTGGTACATTATTTTGTTTCCAGCCATATGCGATGGTAATCCTTGCTGCCGTTAATATATGGAGTATTAGATATTGTACGGATTTGTCTATTTTTGGGTTAATTATTCCTAATAAATAGAGTTCTGGTTTAAATTCCATTTTTAATTTGGTAATTTCCTCCAGCCAATTTTTAATTTTACGCCCAAAAATTTTTTATCTTGGGGCACATCCACCACATATGGTAGTATGTGCCTAATTTGTAACCACAACTCCAACAATTAGGTGATAGATTTGGGAACATTTTGGCCAATCTCGCTGGTGCCAAGTGCGAACATGTGGAACATTTTATACAAATTTTCTTTATAGGCTACTGCCATTGTTAATTTATTGTTTCTATTCCACAATTTGTCCCACTTTTCTAATTCTATATTGTGCCCGAGGTTTTTTGCCCAACAGATCATCGTTTCTTTTACCGTTTCATCTTCCACCTTTCTTTAGAAAGTTAGACTTTCTAAAGTTCTAGGGACTGCTTTCCCTTGAACTTTATTGTACAGTTACTTGACATACCTCATCCACCAATTTAACTGGGCATTTCATATGTTTTGGAAACTATCTGAAACTGAACTCATAATTATGTATGCAGAGGTTTAAAATTCCTATATTTAATGATTCAGCTTTCTTCACTTCTATCATCTACTGATCCCATTCTTGTCCTCTTATATTCTGCAATAATTCCAAACAACAGACATTCTGAGGATTTCAAACCGGATATAGGGAAATATCTTCTCTCTTGGGCTTCGCAGTTGTGTTCCATTTCTGTTTTCTTCTGTTCTCTTTCTTTGTACTTAAATGTTCTATAAGCCCCTTCGTGGTCCCTTTCTTACTGGCATGCATTCTGCTAGTTTCTTCCCCTCCCACTCTTCAGTTTCTCTTATCTCATGCATATCCTTGTTTCTCCTCTTTGTCATAGCTAGATTCCTCTTTTTCCTTATTGCATCCTCTTAAGCATTAAACCATAAACCAAGGCTGAGAACTGTAGCTGGTTGGGTTTGCATAATAGGTAAAGGTTGCCCTCGCACATATGTGCTAGTCGTTCCCGACTCTAGGGGGTGGTGCTCATCTCCATTTCAAAGCCGATCAGCCAGCGCTGTCCGAAGACATCTCCGTGGTCATGTGGCCAGCATGACTAAATGCCGAAGACTCATGGAACGCTATTCCCTTCCCACCAAAGGTGGTCCCTATTTTTCTACTTGCATTTTTTTACGTGCTTTCGAACTGCTAGGTTGGCAGAAGCTGGGACAAGTAACGGGAGTTCATCCCGTTACACGGCACCAGGGATTCGATCCGCTGAACTGCTGACCTTTTGATCGACAAGCTCAGCGTCTTAGCCAATGCTAGTAAGCAAAAAAATCAAATAACTACACAACAACCCTGGAAGCTCTGTGAGTTCAAACACTTCCTCTCTCTCAATCAACTGCATACACACCTGATTGGGATGGCATTAACTGTTATATTACCTGGCTGGCCAACAGCATTCAACCTCACCATAAAATGCCTTCTGTTTGCAGTGTGGAGGTGAATATCAGAGAGTACTGTATCACTTCGAAATATTGTTTCATCCATAGCCTCTCTCACCTTCTCCAACTAAGATGCACTGGGGACCAGATCATCTATAATTACAAAAAAAAGCAACATCCTAATCGACACAGAAAAGATTGTAATATTTCACATCTGCCTATAAAATCCAACATAGGTACAATACTTTTTGGAGTATAAGATGCACTTTCCCCCCCTCTAAAAAGGGTGGAAATGTTGGTGCGTCTTATACACCGAATACAGCCATTTTTGGCCTCCCAAAACTCTGCACTGCGTGTCCCGTTTTTGCCAAAAACAGGCCCATTTTTCAGAAAAATTGAATGCGCAGAGGGTTTGTGAGGCCTGCAGAGTGCTCCTGGGGGCCGGGAAGGGCAAAAACCGGATGCCAAAAACTATTATTTTTTCTTGCTTTCCTCTTCGAAATCTTGGTGCATGTTATACTCCGGTGCGTCTTACAGTCCGAAAAATATGGTACATCCCATTAGCTTGATGCTGCAATGGTTTCAAGTATGAAAAACAGTCTTAATTCACTTTTTTTCAGTGCCATTGTAACTTAGAATGGTCACTAAAGAAATGGTTTTAATTCAAGGCCTACCCATACTTCACACGTCTTTGTATTAACCTATTTTGAAGGTGTGGCACTCTTGTGCATACATTTCACAAAAAAATACAGCCTTGTGTGCAAAACACAAGAGTTCAGAGTGCAATCCTCTACTCATTTACCTGGGAGTAGGCTCCAAAGAGTTCAGCAGAACTTGCTAAACAGCAAATAGGATTGAGTCTGCACGGTTAAAGAAGAAAATAAAATGGATTACTTGCTATTTTATGCATACTATTAATAACATTTGTATACCATATTTCAAAGTGAGTCTTACTGTAGAAGAAATAGTACTGTGTATGAAGAAAGCATGTAGTCTCTAGATAAATTAGGAAGGAGCACAGTTCAGAAACAAATCCTTTAAAATTGATTAACACCAGCTGTCTGCAATTACTGTAAGTTCGAATCTCACCAGGCTCAAGGTTGACTCAGCCTTCCATCCTTTCTAAGGTAGGTAAATTGAGGACCCAGTTTGTAGGGGCAATAAGCTGACTTTGTATAAATATACAAAAGTATGAAGGCTATTGCTTAACGCATTGTAAGCCGCCTTGAGTCTCTGGAGAAGGGCGGCATATAAATCAAATTTTTAAAAAAATCATTTTTGAAGTCTATTGAATTTGCATGGATAAGCACATTCATAAATGGGTAATATTATTCTCACATAATAAACCATGGCTCCTCTCTTCACTGCAAAAAGTCTCCTTTCCCTTGAAAATATGTACCCATGTACGATGGGGAGCTAGAGGTAATCTGTTTATGGGTAGAGACACCCTTTTTCAGAATGATGAACCAAAGAGGGCAGATCTTCCTGCTGCTGTGGGGACGGACGATGACAATGACACAAGGAGGGGAGGAAAGCCAGCAAGTTCACAGAGCTACACAGATGAAAATTTATCAAGGGGAAATCCAGCTCAGAACTAATGAGAAATTTCCTTACAGTGAGAACAATCAGCCGGTAGAAGGTTTGCCTTCAGACGTTTTGTATGCTCCATCACTGGAGGCTTTTAAGTGGCCTCGACAGCCACTTGTCTGAAGTGGTATAGGTTCTCCTGTTTGAGCAGGGAGTTGGACTAGAAGACCTCAAAGGTCCTTTCCACCTCTGTTATTGTTACTGCTTTGGGAGACAGTTAAACCAATGTGACTTATGACTTACAAATTCATCCTTACTTTGTGTCTCTTAAGAATTCTCCCAGACCTGGCCATCAATCCTGTTTGGATTTTTTGTCCCTCCTTCCACTTTTCTTTCCCTGTCTTTCCATCTTCCTTCCTTTCAATCCCTCCTTCCACTTTTCTTTCCCTGTCTTTCTTTCCACCTTCCTTCCTTTCAATCCCTCCTTCTACCTTTCTTTCCCTGTCTTTCTTTCCACCTTCCTTCCATTCAGTTCCTCCTCCCACCTTTCTTTCCCCATCTTTCCACCTTCCTTCCAGTCCTTCCTTCCACTTTTCTTTCTCCATCTTTCCACCTTTCTTCCTTTCAGTTCCTCCTTCCACTTTTCTTTCCCCTTTCCCCTTTCCTTCCTTCCTGTCCTTCCTTCCACCTTTCTTTCCCCTCTTTCCACCTTCCTAACTTCCTGTCCTTTCTTCCTTCCTTTCCCTGTCTTCCTTTCCATCTTCCTTACTTTCAATTCCTCCTCCTACCTTTCTTTCCCCGTCTTTCCATCTTCCATCTTTCTTCCCACCTACCTTTCTTCCCACTTTCTTTCCTTCCTTCCAGTCCCTCCTTCCACCTTTCTTTCCCTGTCTTCCTTTCCACCTTCCTTCCTTCCAGTCCTTCCTTCCACCTTTCTTTCCCTGTCTTCCTTTCCTTTTCTTCCTTTCAATCCCTCCTTCCACTTTTCTTTCCCCATCTTTCCACCTTCCTTCCTTCTTGTCCTTCCTTCCACCTTTCTTTCCCTTTCTTTCCACCTTCCTTCCTTTAAATCCCTCCTTCCACCTTTCTTTCCCCTTTCCACCTTCCTTCCTTCCTGTCCTTCCTTCCACCTTTCTTTCCACCTTCCACCTTTCTTTCCTTTCAGTTCCTCCTCCTACCTTTCTTTCCCAGTCTTTCCATCTTCCATCTTTCTTCCCACCTACCTTTCTTCCCACCTTCCCACCTTCCTTCCAGTCCCTCCTTCCACCTTTCTTTCCCTGTCTTTCTTTCCTCCTTCCTTCCTTCCAGTCCTTCCTTCCAAGGGGAAGAGGGGCAACTGGGACTCTGCAAGCGCGCAGAGGAACCCTCTTTCCCACTATTCCCCTTTCCCGGTGGCTTCCTGCAGCCCAGCGCAGCACTTTGGCTCGCTGAAAGACAAACAGCTCCCGAAGCCCTTTTAGCTCCGTCTGAACTCACCTCCCGCCGGGCTTCAGAGACGCGACACATACACACCACCATTATTGTTTCGCTCTCTTTCCCCCCCCAACAGCTGCTTCCTGTTTCCGACTTCCGGCTCATGCCTTCTGTAGCGCCCCGCCTCTCGCGCGAACTGACCAATCATTGACGACGGTACCTTACTGGGCGGGGCTGTTCCTCTCCGCCCTGAAAGGATCGTCCTCCTCTCGCTTTTCAGGGTTGCTATGGCAACCTGCGCTCTAGACGGGATGGGTATATTAGTCCTCACTGAACAAAATGGAGGCACTTAAGCTCTCTCTCTCCTTTTGATATTTCAGGGAACTTCAACTTTAGCTGCAATTAAAAGTCCAATTTATCAGAAGTTGTGATGCTCCATCACTAGAGGATTTTTAAGAAGAGACTAGGAAGGCAAGCTCTTCCACTTGTCATTTGTCCAGAATGTTATAAGGTCTCCTGTTGGAGCAGGGGGAGAATGGAATGGAATGGAATGGAATGAAGAATAGAATAGAATAGAATAGAATAGAATAGAATAGAATAGAATAGAATAGAATAGAATAG
>NW_026844042.1:11929971-11973935 GCF_029531705.1 Pantherophis guttatus | reverse complement strand
ATAGAATAGAATAGGAATATTGGAATGAAGAATAGAATAGTGGAATGAAGAATAGAATAGAATAGAATAGGGAATAGAATAGAATAGAATAATAGAATAGAATAGAATAGAATAGAATAGAATAGAATAGAATAGAATAGAATGTATTTAGAGTAGAGCAGAGTAGAGTAGAATAGAAATAATAAGAATAGAAATAAGATAGGATAGCATAGGAATAGAGTGTATTTAGAATGGGATGGGATGGAATGGAGTGGAATGAAATGAAATAGGAATAGGAATAGGAATAGGAATAGGAATAGGAATAGGAATAGAATAGAATCTGGAAGGGACCTTTGAGGTCTTCTAGTCCAGTCCCCTGCTCAAGCAGGAGAACCTATACTATTTCAGATAAGTGACTGTTGGACTAGAAGACCTTCAAGGTCCCTTACAACTCTGTTATTTTATTAAAATATTTCACAATACATAATTCCATGGCTAACTAAACTATAACTTACTGAATACGTCCAGCTAGTCTTGTTAGAATAGCAGAGGGAACACACCACACAACATATACAGACTGTATTGTAATTTTTTATTTATTTATTTATTTATTAAATTTTTATACCGCCCCCTCTCCCGAAGGATTCGGGGCGGTGAACAGCCAAAATTAAAACACACAATACAAATATTAAAATGCAATTAAAAACAAAATTAAATTATCTTTGGCTTCTCCAATTTAAAACCCCTTACCCATAAAATACACCCAATTAAAATTTTTTAACCCAGTCCGGCTTGATGAAATAAAAAAGTCTTCAGGGCCCGGTGGAAGGTCCGGAGGTCCGGGATTAGTCGTATCCCTGGGGGTAGCTCATTCCAGAGGGCGGGTGCCCCCACAGAGAAGGCTCTTCCCCGGGGGGTCGCCAGCCGACATTGCCTGACAGACGGCACCCTGAGGAGACCCTCTCTGTGGGAGCGTGTTGGCCGGTGGGAGGTTATCGGAGGCAGAAGGTGGTCTCGTAAATAACCGGGTCCTAAGCCATGGAGCGCTTTGAAGATGAGAACCAGCACCTTGAAGTGCACTCGGAAGACCACTGGAAGCCAATGCAGCTCGCGCAGGAGAGGTGACACGTGGGAGCGCCATGTCGCCCACATAAGTACCCATGCGGCCGCATTCTGCACCAGTTGGAGCCTCCGAGTGCTCCTCAAGGGGAGCCCCATGTAGAGAGCGTTGCAGTAGTCGAGGCGGGAAGTAACGAGGGCATGAGTGACCGTGCATAGGGAGTGCCGATCCAGAAAGGGGCGCAACTGGCGTATCAGGCGAACCTGATAGAAAGCCCCCCTGGCCACGGCCGTCATATGCTCTTCTAAAGACAGCCGTGTGTCCAGGAGGACACCCAAGTTACGCGCCCTCTCCATGGGGGCCAATGTCTCGCCCCCAATAGTCAGCGATGGCACCAGCTGACTATATCGGGACGCCGGCATCCACAGCCACTCAGTCTTGGAGGGATTGAGTCGGAGCCTGTTCTAATTGAATATGCTCTAAACCAACCACATAGAGTTCTTTGTCCTGACCTGCAGAAGGAATCCTGAAAAATAACCAAAAAGTCCCAGGGAATTTTAAAAATTAATGTATTTAATAAGACACCATTCTATTTATTAGTTTCCTCAAATTATGAGGTGCACTGTAGCTCAGAAAAGCAGGTGCTGGAGATGTGTTAATTTTTGCAAAGTTGCAAAACTTTTTAAAGAAACTCCCCATATTCTGCAGTAGGCAGCATAAACATATTTTGAGGGGTGAAACATGTATTAGATATTAGAAAAAATATTAAAGTTTCATATCTGGGGTAATGTTTTATGGCTACAAGAGGCATTCCTTATGATTTGAAACTGATTCAGTCTGACTGAGGGAAGAGGGGAACATGATAACTGTCTTCCAGTACTTGAGGGGCTATCACAGAGAAGAGGGGACTGATTTATTCTCCAAAGCACCAGAAAGCAGAATAAAAAATAACTAGGTGGAACATCATCTAGCAGTAAAGATCAAATCTAGCAGTAAGGAGAACTTTCCTGATAGTGAGAACAATTAATCAGCCGAATAGCTTGCCTCCAGGAGTTGTGGGTGCTCCATCACCAGAGGTTTTCAAAAATAGACTGGACATCCATTTGATTGGGCTGGTGTAAGTCTCCTGCCTTGAGTAGTGGTTTGGACTAGAAGATCTCTGAGGTCCCTTCCAGTCTTATGATTCTATATCAGACCTGGGCATTCTATGGCCTGCGGCCCACATCTCACCTTTTGCCTGGTCTTGTCTGGCTTGTGACAGCGGCCCTATTGATTCCACCCACAACAGTTCTAATTTCTCATGTGGCGTCTGGAAAATTAATTGCCCACCGTGTTCTATTTTCTATGATAATAAGGCTTATATGTACTCCAGATCAGAGAGGAAAACAAGAAAACACAGTCAATTTCTAGCACACTGCAAACAATTGTTATCTTCTGTTGGACCAAGAGATTGGAGAAAAAGCGGCCTTGGTCAGATCCTGCGTTGTGCTCAGATGTTTTCATCTCTTTTGTAAACCTATCATTCTGATCTTCTCATTTTCCAATCTTTTATTAAGCTGAATCTCTATTTCACCTACCTTTCTGGTTGTTCTATGCTTTTTTTCCTATTTGCTTAGAGTGCTAGAATATTGTACTGACTGATTATATTTAATTTTCTCCTTATCTTGAGATAAGTGGTACTTGTGCTGGCTGTTGGGTTTTTTTTTAATTGCTTTTATGTAATGTCCGCTTTACGTAATTCTTCAATATTGCAAAACCATTTGATAAAGCATTCAAATTCAAATTGATTTGGTATTTGAATAAAAAAAACCACCTGATTTTTCTGCAAGATCTTTGATAATTAACTTATTTGTTGCTTGTAGTATTCATTTTTATTATATTCTCCTTTATAGCATCTAGAATCTCTGGATTCAGCTAGTTTACAGTTAATCCTCAACGTTGGATTCTTAAGTGGGTCACCATGTAGGTGGACCCATTTTTATGAGCTTCCTTGTGGCAGTTGTTAAGTGAACCCATAGTTTGCTATAGGCCAGATTTATGAACCTGTCATGGTCATATGAGTGAAATACACTGCAAATGGCCATAAATGAGGGCTGGTTACTGAGTACGCAAAATGCAATAATATAACCAATGGGGGAGGCGATATTGAAACCTTGGAACTTGGTTGTAAGTCATAACTTTGAACTGTCCCAAGTGTGAGAACTATCAGTATTAGTTTTATTACTAAAGACCATCAACCTTAAGAACATGGAGCTAAGTTACATTTAATCTTAGATCAGTGGTGAAATTCAATTTTTTTTTACTACCGGTTCTGTGGGCGTGGTGTGGCTTGGTGGGCATGGCTTGGTGGGCGTGGCAGGGGAAGGATACTGCAAAATCTCCATTTCCACCACACTCCAGAGGAAGGATATTGCAAAATCTCCATTCCCACCCCATTCTGGGACCAGCCAGAGGTGGCATTTGCCGGTTCTCTGAACTACTCAAAATTTCCACTACCGGTTCTCCAGAACCTGTCAGAACCTGCTGGATTTCATCCTATTTTAGATGGGTACTAAACTGTCAATATTCTGCTTCTTTCTTTCTTTCTTTCTTTCTTTCTTTCTTTCTTTCTTTCTTTCTTTCTTTCAGTGATGTTGTTTTTCTTTTCTGCATAGTAGAGATTTCTTGTTGTGGGGGTATTTTTCGCAAGTAGCTCCTTTTTCCTTAAAGTGACTTGTTACCATCATTATTGCAAATTGTCTCTTAAAACCCCTGTTAATTGGACTGCATGGATGAAATTTCAGTCACTCTTGTTGCACATTGCATCCAGTTCTGGTCACCATGATTCAATAAAAGATGTGGAGATATTCTAGAAAGAGTGCAGAGAAGAGCAGCCAAGTGATGTCACTCCTGGCAAGGTGGAGCAGCACCTTGGTGTGAGTGACATCGAGTTGGCCACAGCCACTCAGTCACATGACCCCCACAAGCCACGCACAAGCCATGCCCACCAAGCCACACCGACAGAACCGGCAGAAAAGACAGCTTCTGTGGCCTGTTCCTTTATGGTCCCCCCCTCCCCAGTTTGGGTGAACCAGTTAAAATTTCTGCTACTGCTTTGCCCAAACTGGTCCGAACCAACTGAATACCAGCTCTGAACAGAACCTTTTATAGCTAAGCATAGACGTGATATCAGGAACAGTTTCCCTCTAAGGCGTTGGGTGGGAAGAATAACTCATATTTTACAAAATGAGAAAGTGCTGGAAACTTGTTGCCCAGAATCTAAATCTCACGGACTTGGCCAATCCTTTGTTCCTCAAAATACGGAACTTTGAAATATTGATAATTTACGAACTCCATACAAATATCATTTTTAAGTAATAAATTACAAAATTGTTCAAAAACAAACTATCAGTTAGTAGATTTTTTCCCCCTCCTTACAGGATCAAGCACAACTCCTGTCTTTAGTTCTGGGCCATTCAGAAAGATGTTTTTGCTTCATATATTGCAAGGCATTAAAGTAGATGGTTATTCTAAGATTCCATCAGATTAAATGTCTTCCTGCCAACCGAGTTGTAGATCAAAAATTTACTGTACCTCAGAAGCTCAACCACCTTCCAGTATGTTCTAAAAGAAGAGAGAAAATAAAGCAAAAGATCAGGACGCCATCCTGATTTAACAAAAGATGAGAATGGATCCTCATAGGATCGAGGCCCAGGGCCCGGATCCGGCCTGCAGGGTGCTTAGATCTGGCCCACAAGGCCACCCCGGAAACAGCAAAGGACCGACCCACGATGCCTCTGCCAGCAAAAACAGAGCTTGGAAGGGACGGGGACTCCTGAGACGGCCTCCTGCAGCGCTCTGCCAGCGAAAATGGAGCTCCGTTTTCACTGGCAGAGGGCTGCAGGAGGTCATTGCAGCTGAAAACAGGGCCCGGGGGGCATGCATGATTCACCCAACCTCTATTTTTCCTAGCAGGGGGGCTGCAGGAGGCCATCACGGCTGAAAAAGATGCTCAGGAGCCTGTTTTCACCGACAGAGCACTCGGGCCACCACAAATGACCCCGACACGAGTGACGTCAAGCTGGCCATGTCCACCCTAGCCATGCCCAACCCCCCACCCCTGAGGTCAAACACAATCCTGATGTGACCCTCAATGAAATCGAGTTTGACACCCCTGCTCAAGATGATGATGTCAGTAGAAGCTGCTTGAATCTTAATTGAAGTATTGTGAGCCGCCCTGAGTCTTCGGAGAGGGGCGGCATATGAATTGAATTAATTAAATTAAATTAAATTAAACTGAAGCTTAATTGAACTCTACAGACTGACTCATGTATACAATTAGCATCCACGGTGGCTATTTTTCTTTAGAGGATTAGAATTGCATACCGCTTGTTGGGAATGCACAAAATGTACTGGGTTGGCTTTTTCAGAACACAAGCGGAGAGCTATAAGAATTACCCCAAAGGATCTCTTGAGCATATATGGGGAAGATTGTACGAGGGAGGACAATTACAGGGTTCTCTAAATGCCTCAAAGAGTTTTAAAAAAAAACAAACCAGGATTTTCTGGGGGAAAACCCACTCTTTTACCATCCAAAGACCCAAGCGATTCACACGTAAGGAGCTGTCCATGGTGCTGAAAGTTGCTGGTCTCCTCTGGGCTTCCTTCAATGTCCCCATGTCTGGGGGAAATAGAAGTCCCGAGGTCTACTAGAGAGCTGTTTGACGTTTCAACAAATTAAGAGGAAATGTTAGCACTGAGTATCTTAAGTATTTACTTTTTAAAAAAATGGTTTTTACTGAACATTTTCCAACTTTAAAAACCACAAGTGGAAGAAAAGGGGAAAAATAATAATAACAAGACGAATACAAACAAATAGAAAAAACAAACAACACAACAGTGTAATACAATTTTACAACTTTCCTTATCAGCATGCTTTTGCAATTCACTATTCAATAATTGCCTTCTCATAGATTTTAACGATTCTAGTAATAGTATAACAATTATATTATAATAATATAATACTGATTATAACCGATTGTACATATATACATTTATCTTTATATTATAGTCAATGGTTTTAGAACTTTTATTTCTTGTTTTGGTTTCTATTCTCTAGCCACTTGTACAGTCTACTCCAAGTTTTATAATAGTCCGATTCTTCTCTTTCTTTTAACTCCATGGTCATCCTGTCCATTTCAGCACACTCAAGTATCTTTCTAATTACCGTTTCATCCGAGGGGGTATTTAATCTTACGTATTTACTTAATCACATGACAACTGGATGAAATGTGAGGGACGCTGCTAGTCAACACCTCCCCTTTTCCCAAAGTAACTGGGCATCCGCTACCAACAAGAGAAGAGTAAATAAAGAAAAGGGGGCAGAATTCAATTTACATCCACGACTATACCTTCCAGCAGACAATCAAACTATCAGTAGGATTTACACATCGGTAAAATTTAAGGAAAGGCTGCAGATAGGAACATTGGGCATCCAGAGAAACTCCAGAAGGTGGGCTTGCAAGAGATGTCCACAGCAGTCCTGTTCGTTTACTCTTAAGGACCAGTGGAGAACATCATCGAGACTCAAGGGCCAACGCAGACAGCAGCCATCAAAATGAAAGTTACACTGAACAGCATTTCTGTGTTTGCAGTCTTGGCAGGTGTTATAAGTCTCACCTTCCTGGTGGCTGCCCTGGCCACAGACTTTTGGTACCAAATTGATGCTTCAGGATTGGAGGTGTTCACCAACCATACAGGTAGCTTGAAGTCCCATAGAGGTCTCTGGAGGACTTGCCAATGTAAGTACATCCAGGGTTTTCCTGGGAAGTTGGTGGTTGTTTTTTTTGGCAAGTAATCGGTGTATGTATTTGGCGTAACTGAATGAACCTTTTCCAAGGCTAGATTCCCAAGTGGTCCAACAATGTGGTGGATGGAGACTTTTAATGCCAAAGGAGAAGATTTGTGTATTTTGATAAGGAGAAAGCTTTAAAAACGTTCGGTGTCATTTTGTCACAGGGGTACACAAACGTGTGAATTCTCCTGAATTTGCATAAGCTTCTCACCCCATTTTTTGTTCCCTTATCCTAACAATGGCTAGGTTCCATGACTACAGTTTCGTTTCAAACAAGATTCATCTGAACCCATGGCCTTTCGAATATTGTCAAGGCTTAGAAGAACAAAAATAATGCTATAATGTCGTCCCCCCCCACCCTATGATTTAGTCTGATGAAAGAGAAGTTAGAATTTAGAATAACAGAGTTGGAAGGGACCTTGGAGGTCTTCTAGTCCAACCCTCTGCTTAGGCAGCACACTCTATACCATGGAGTGTACAAATGGATGTCCAATCTCTTCTTAAAAACTTCCAGTATTGGAGCATTCACAACTTCTGGAGGCAAGTTGTTCCACTGATTAATTGTTCTGTCAGGAAATTTCTCCTTAGTTCTAAGCTGCTTCTCTCCTTGATTAATTTCCACCCATTGCTTCTTCTCCTACCCTCAGGTGCTTTGGAAAATAGCTTGACTCCCTCTTCTTTGTGGCAACTCCTGAGATATTAGAACACTGCTATCATGTCACCCCTATTCCGTCTTTTCATCAAATCAGACATACCCAATTCCTACAACCGTTCTTCATATGTTTTAGCCTCCAGTCCCCTAATTATCTTTGTTACTCTTCTCTGCACTCTTTCTAGAGTCTCTACATCTTGTGGCAACCAAAACTGGATGCAGGATTCCAAGTGTGGCCTTACCAAGGCCTTATAAAGTGGTATTAACACTTCACGTGATCTTGATTCTATCCCTCTGTTAATGGGGCTTAGAACTGTGTTGGCTTTTTTGGCAGCTGCTGCACACAGCTGGCTCATATCTAAATGGTTGTCCACTAGGACTCCCAGATCCCTCTCACAGTTAGTACTATTGAACGAGGTACCACATATACTGTACCTGTGCATTTTGTTTTTCTTGTCTAAATGTAGAACTTTACTTTTTTCACCATTGAATTGCATTTTGTTAGATAGCGCCCAATGTTCAAGTTTGTCAAGATCCTTCTGTATCTTGAGCCTATCTTCTGGAGTGTTGGCTATTCCTGCCAGCTTGGTGTCATCTGCAAATTTGATGAGTTCCCCATCTATCCCCTTGTCCAAGTTAGCGTGGAAGTTGTTTGGAAGGAGAAGAGAATTTTGGACAATTTGTCCTAGGTGGAGGGTTGGGGTGAATATGGGTCCCTCTTTAATGACAAGGTGGCCAGGAAATGTGTGCATAAGTCTTGTCTTTCATTGTGTAATCCTCTCTGCAAATCCCTAGAGGAGATTCCAGGTAGAAATTTCTTCCTAGCATCTATTCTCAGCTGTCACTACCTAAAGTGGATTGTGTACTTTCCCTGCAAGGATTTTTCTTCACATATTCAGGATTTTGAAAAGCCATATATTTTATTTTAACTGGGGCACCTTGAGAAACTATGAATGAGAAAAGTATAAACCTATACTTTATAGCCCATATGTATGGATTATATAACTGCCCAGAGTCTTTGGGTTGGGCAGTATATATATTTTATGAATTGTTTTTATCATCATTATACAGACAGAGAGCCTATAGTTCTTGTTCAGATCAGCAAGATTTCAACTATGCTATTTCTCAAAATATTATAGCTTGGTCCATATATATAGTTTATATAATTTATAATATATATATTATATTATAATATAATATAATATAATGTAATGTAATGTAATATAATATAATATAATATAATATAATATAATATAATATAATATAATATAATATAATATAATATAATATAATTATAATATAATATAATATAATATAATATAATATAATATAATATAATAATACAGTACAGTACAGTACAGTACAATACAATACAATACAGTACAGTACAGTACAGTACAGTACAGTACAGTACAGTACAGTACAATAATATAATTATTTAGTTTATATAGTTTCTTCCCCAAACCCTCAAAATTTTAACCTTAAACTGTCTACTGTTGACCTCACCCCATTCCTAAGAGGTCTGTAAGGGGCGTGCATAAGAGCACCAGCGTGCCTTCTGTACCCTGTCCTAATATTCCTTTTTACTTACACTTTTTGGGTATTCAAATTATGTTTATACTTTTACCTGTAATCTTATATATGCTTGACAAATAAATAAAGAAATAAAATATAATCGCCCTGACCGAATGCAAGAACTTTGGACAATACATATCCACACAACATGCTAAGAACATTCTAATAATGAGGCAGAGAACATTTGGGTGGCTAGGGCTGCATTTCATGGCTTCTATTTTAACTGCCAGCTTAAGCAAACTCGAAGCTTAAGTTGTTTAAGCGGTGGTGCCAAGTTGGAAATTGTTGACCCCAAACTGTTGCTTGAGCAGGTGTCCTATGGTTTCCCCTTTTCTTGCAGTTAATAGGACATGCCTCCCTATGGTAAACCCGTTCAAGTCTAAGACCGCAAACATGACAACTTCGCGTAAGAACATCCTGTGTAAGTAGCTTTCTAAGTTGTATTTCCTGACAGCAGTTGCCATACAAGGAAGTCAGCGTTGTCTACCAACTCTGCCCTCTGACTCCAGTGATTTATTCACTGGGAAGAATTTTTTTTTTTTACAATGCTAGGGTTTGGTATTTCTCCAAAAACTTCTTCAAATGAATGAACTGAAAGGGCGGTGCACATCAGGGGTGAAATGCTCCCGGTTCGGACCGGATCGCCCGATCAGGTAGCGATGGCAGCGGGTGGTTCGCAGAACTGGTAGCAAAAATCCCATGCCCAGCTGAGCCGCGCAATCATCAGAGGCTTTTTAAAAAAAAATTTAAAAGCATTTTTTCTACAACCTCTTTGGCTGAAAAAATGCTTTTAAAAGTAAAAAAAAAAAAAGCCTCTGATGATCGTGCGGCTCAGCTGGGATCGTCAGAGGCTTTTAAAAGCATTTTTCTACAACCTCTTCGGCTGAGTTGCCTGATGGGCAGAGCCTTTTAAAAGCATTTTTTTTACAACCTCTTCAGCCGAAGAGATTATAGAAAAAATGTTTTTAAAAGAAAAAAAAAGCCTCTGACAATCAGGCAACTCAGCTGGGCTCATCAGAGGCATTTTTTAACAACCTCTTTAGCTGAAGAGGTTTTAGAAAAAATAGTTTTAAAAGCAAAAAAAAAAGTTGGCCACACCCACTCAGTCACATTACCCCCACCAAGCCACGCCCACAGAACCGGTAGTAACAAATTTTACATTTCATCACTGGGCTGGATGGAGTCACTGAAGCAGTTGGCGTGAGCTTAAATGGTCTCCGGAGGACAGGAAGGCCTGGAGGAACGTTGTCCATGGGGTCGCAATCAGAGGTAGTATTCAGCAGGATCTGACCAGTTCTGGAGAACCGGTAGCGGAAATTTTGAGTAGTTCGGAGAACCGGTAGTAAAAATTCTGACTGGCCCCGCTCCCATCTATTCTCAGCCTCACGAGCCTCACTGATCGGGAGGAAATGGGGATTTTGAGGTAACCTTCCCCTGGAGTGGGGTGGGAATGGAGATTTTACAGTATCCTTCCCCTGCCATGCCCACCAAGCCATGCCATGCCCACAGAACCAGTAATAAAAATTTTAGAATCCCACCACTGGTCGCGATGGGTCGGACATGACTTTGCAATTAACAACACTTGGCTGATCTTAACTTCATTTTACAAGATCAGGAAAGATCAAACAGAGCCTTCTCCATGCTGAAATTGGCAGATATAATAATAACAACCATAATTTGCTGCCACTAAGAAGGGGCATTTTAACATCATTATTGAAATGGTAGCATTCCAATTTGTGATAGGACTATTAACCTTGCTTGCGGGAAGCTGCCTGGCAGAAGCCAGGTATTACTGACCTTAGAAGGGGGAAATGAAGTCTGGCTGGAAGTCTCGTGGGACAGAACCTGGAAGGAGTTGACCCCATTTAATCTGGTTGGCTGGTCAGATGAAGAGAAGAAGGTAGTCCCTCAGAAAAAGCTCTGGAACCACAAAGAGGTTTTATTGGCAGCAATCAGCACCTTGAATTGCACCTGGAAGCTAATTGGCAAACAATACAGCTCTTGAAATAAAGTTGTTATATGAGTATCTTGAAGTGAAGCGATAATGATTCAGACTTGAGAAAGACAAATCACACTTAAAAAAAAATATCTAGTAATTCTGATTGTACTACCATGTTTTCCCGAAAATAAGACCCTGTCTTATATTTTTTTGAACCCCAAAATATGAGAGAGAGAGAGAGAGAGGGAGGGAGGGAGGAAGGGAGAGAGAGAGACTCTGGACAACACCTTGTGCTTTGGAAATGTAAAAGGGATCCAACATGAATCAGTTTGCTGTTAACATAGGAAAACTCTCCCTTCCTTTCTTGTAAATAAACGAACACTAGGTATTTTTCTGGGCTTTGGGCCTGCCCCATGGCAAATCAACAGAGGTTACATACATGAAGAACATTGATGTACCGTGTTTCCCCGAAAATAAGACCCTGTCTTATGTTTTTTTTTAACCCTAAAAATAAGCGCTTAGCCTTTTTTTCAGGGAGATCTTATTATTTTGGGGGTGCGTGGAGCAAGACGGGGCTCTTCTTGCTGTCTCACCTGATTTCCAGCTCTGTCTCCCTAACCCTAATCAGAGGAAATGGCAGGGACCGGCTGCGCATGCGGTTTAATATATTTGTTGGGGGGCTTATTTTCGGGGAGGACTTATTTTCAGAAGGGGCTTATTTTAGCGCATGTTCTCAAAAGCCTGATTGGGCTTATTATCTGTGGAGGTCTTATTTTCGGAGAAACACGGCACCTCTCTATGTAACACAAAGACAACTTTCTCTTCCTCCTTCTCTAGTGGTACTTACTGGATCTTCGGGGAAAATGTACCCTGTTTCCCCCAAAATAAGACATCCCCTGATAATAAGCCCAATCGGGCTTTTGAGCTTATGGCAATAAGGCCAAGCGCTTATTTCAGGGTTCAAAAAAATATAAGAGAGGGTCTTATTTTCGGGGAAACACGGTATGTCTATTAATTTTCAATTATTTCAAATGTATGTCTAGTTTAATGAAATAAGGGCAAGGAGTGAAATGATAGCAGTGTTCCAATATCTAAGGGGTTGTCAAAAAAGAAGTGGGGATCAACCTATTCTCCAAAGCACCTGAAGGTAGAACAAGAAGCAATGAATGGAAACTAATCAAAGAGAGAACCAACCTAGAACGAAGGAGAATTTTCCTGACAGTGAGAATAATTAACCAATGGAACAGCTTCTCTCCAGAAGTTGTGGGTGCTTCAAAACCAGATCTTTTTAAGAAGAAACTGAACAACCATTTGTCTGTAATGGTTTAGTTTCCTGCTTTAACAGGGGATTGACCTAGAAGACTTCCAAAGTCCCTTCCAATGGTTATTCTATTATTCTGAACATATCAGCTGCCTTTCATTCCTGTTCAGAGGTAGTAGGAACTGCCGTAGGTTCCCCTACCTGGATTTGAGCTGGTGCAGGAGGAAATAAAGCAACTGGAAGCATAAATCCTGACCGCTTTTAGAAGACCACATCTAGGAGAAGTCCAAAGCTACGGAGAGGCACCTAGCAACCTTCTGTTTGGGCAGCTGGTAAGACAATGGTCCTGGGTTGATGGGTCAGAGAAAGAGAAATGGAAAAGCAATTGAATTGGAACAAAGCCAGCGATAAAGAGCCATCATGCGGAGGGCTCCTAGGACACAGGAGAAAGCTTCAAGGAATGTCAGCTTATCCATTAGTGGTTAATGATTATCTCGGTGCAGCGAGGAGAACTTGCAAACAAAAACAGCTGCTCCACGAGGTGCTTGGTGAAATGCAACCTGGGATTTACTCAGATGGAAAGGAAAGGACCCAGCTGGAGGATTTAGCATCATAGTTTGCTTTTTATTTATTTATGCAGATAAGTAATCGCCCAGCATCTTGAAGTTAAACAGTATTCGAGGCCAACAGACCAAGAGACCTGCACTCTGAGATCTGGACTGCCATTGTAGAAAAGGTTCTTCCTGCCATCAATCAATTGGATGGTTGTTGAAGTCTTGTTCTGAGAAGCACGGATGAGTTTTGCTGTTGTCCACAAACACTGCTGGCTCATATTTAAATGGTTGTCAACTAGGACTCCAAGATCCCTCTCACAGTTACTGCTATTGAGCAAGGTACCTGTTGGGACCCAGGCCCAAGTAGTTATTACCAGACACAATCAGTCCTAAACAAACATATTTTATTAGAACAGCTGAGAATTACTTCATTCTCAGATTAGTCCAAATTAACTCCAAAACAAATTCTTCATAAACAGTCCTTCGGCCTTATCATCAACCTTTGTCTTCTTTGGCATCCTGCTAAAAGCTTTTCTTGGCAAAAGTTCAGAAGCAAGAGATACCAACAAGAAACAAATGTAGCAACGTTGCTTTCCTACAAGATCCCAAGAGCCGTTGCTGCTCTTTTAAACCTTCTGGGAGGGGCCAATTATCTCCTGGCCTTACACCCGAGTCGTCCATTTTGCTTTAGCTGCTCTTGCCTTTTGGCAGTTCTTCTCATGCATGCACTAGGAACAGGCTCCTCCTGTTCCTCTGCCTCTCTGATGTCTGCCTCTGGAGGCTCCGGAGTTTGCACATAACTCCCAGATGGGCCTGGCCCCATCTCTGCCTCTGATGCAGAGCCCTCGTCTGAGCCTTCCCCTGACTCCAGGACTGGCCCATGTTCTTCCTCAGCCTCATCGCTGTCCGACTCCGCTGCCAGCTCCGCAGGCTGCTGGCGGACCACAACACTACCACATATAATGCACAGGTACAGTATATGTGGTACTTTGTTCAATAGTGGTAACTGTGAGAGAGATCTTGGAGTCCTAGTGGACAACCATTTAAATATGAGCCAGCAGTGTGCAGCAATTGCCAAAAAAGCCAACACAGTTCTGGGCTGCATCAACAGAGGGATAGAATCAAGATCACGTGAAGTGTTGATACCACTTTATAAGGCCTTGGTAAGGCCACACTTGGAATTCTGTATCCCGTTTTGGTTGCCATGATGTATAAAAAGATGTCGAGACTCTAGAAAGAGTGTAGAGAAGAGCAACAAAGATGATTAGGGGACTGGAGGCCAAAACATAGAAAGAACAGTTGCAGGAACTGGGTATGTCTACTTTGATGAAAAGAAGGGCCAGTGAAGATATAATAGCAGTGTTCCAATATCTCAGGGGCTGCCCCAAAGAAGAGGGAGTCAAGCTATTCTCCAATGCATCTGAGGGCAGGACAAGAAGCAATGGGTGGACACTAATCAAGGAGAGAAGCAACTTAGAACTAAGGAGAAATTTCCTGACAGTTAGAAACAATTAATCAGTGGAACAACTTTCCTCCAGAAGTTGTGAATGCTCCAACACTGGAAGTTTTTAAGAAGAGACTGGACAACTATTTGTCTGAAGTGGTGTAGGGCTTCCTGCCTGGGCAGGGGGTTGGACTAGAAGACCTCCAAGGTCCCTTTCATCTCTGTTATTCTATTCTAACATGAATGCCTCTCCTCTGGGGCAGTAGCTGAGTTGCCCCAAATCAGAGAATCGGTTCAGGTGGGCATATCTGCAACGCCAGTGCACACCCATCTTTTTCGTTGGATCTTCAGGCCTGCCACATTTACTACTGTGGGAAACTGGGAGGGGGGATTGTATGGAGCATGGGTTATAAATAGTCATAATAACATTCCTTTCTTAGAGAGTCAAGGACATCTTGCCCTGCACCTGGAAGGCTGGAACAGGGAGGCATCTCAGGTTGGGATGGTGCTTGGGTTGGACCATGTGATGGACATGTGGATGCAAGGAAAGGGACTTGAACTTTCCTTTGGGTGGGGAAAACCTGGAAGCTTTCAGATTCGGGTTTTCCCAGATGTGCCAATATGGCATTTCTAATCAAATGGAACTTTGAGGAAACTCAACCTCAGAGTTTTCTTTTGTTGGGGGTGTTACTTGGAACCTTGACCATCCTCTTCCCTGCTGTTTCAATCCCTGGCCTCCATTTCTTCTCATCACTGCTTTGAGGAAAATTGAAATGACTGCCTCTCTCCCTCTCTCTCCTTCCAGACCTTCATGGAGCATTTGTGATCCTGCTGCCTCTAAGCCTCATCATCATAGTCTTTGGAGGAATGATGGGTATCATCAGCGTCTTCACCCAAAACTTCTGCCTTCTGCTGTTCACCGGGGTGCTCTTTCTTCTCGGAGGTATGTGGTCAAAGCAGTCCTTGAGATGAAGTGATATCATGTGAAGTGAAGGTATCACTTTATACTGCAAGGTGAAACCAGACTGCATCCAGTTCTGGTCACCATGATACAAAAAGATTTTGAGACCCTAGAAAGAGTGCAGAGTGGAGCAACTAAAATGATAAGGGGTCTGAAGGCTAAACCGTATGATGAACAATGTCAGGGAACTACCATATTTTTCGGAGTATAAGATGCATCGGATTATAAGACGCACCTACCTTTTTTGGTGAGGAAAACAAGAAAAAGAAATCTGCCTCTGCCTCCCAGCAATTTTGCCTCGTTGCAGCAAACAGCAAACAGCCTGCTTTACTTTCATTTTTGTTTTCAGCACAGCTTGATTAGCACAAGGGGAAAAAAAAAATCTGCTCCAGCAATTTACCTCCTTGCAGCCAGCAGCAGAGGCCCGCACAAAACAGTTGAGAGCAAAACAGCTGCGAGTCGGGAGGCCGATCCAATCAACTTGTGCTAATTAGGCTGTGCTGAAGCTGAAAGGAGCTGTTTTTTCTTGCTGTTTGCTGCAAGGCGGTAACTGCTGGGAGGGAGAGGCCAAAGGGTGGGAGTCAGTGGGTTGGCAGGGCTACATTTGGTGTATAAGATGCACCTAAATTTTCACCCCCTTTTAGGGGGGAAAAAGGTGCATCTTATACTCCGAAAAATACGGTAGGCATGTCTAGTCTAATGAAGAAAAGAATTAGGGGTGACATGATAGCAATCTTATGATACTTGAGTAGCTGCCACAGAGAAGAGAGAGGTCACCTTATTTTCCAAAGCACCTGAACATTACGGTAAGTAATGGGTGCAAGATCATTCAAGAGAGAGCCAATCTAGAATTAAGGAGAAATTTCCTGACAGTGACAACAATTAATCAATGGAATAGCTTGCCTCCAGAAGTTGTGGGTGCTCCATCACTGGAGGTTTTCAAGAAGAGTCTGGACAGCCATTTGTCCAGAATGAAATAGGATCTCCTGCTTGAGCAGAGGGCTGGACTAGAAGATCTCCAAGTTTCCTGTTCTGTCCCCCTTCCTCACACAGGCAAATGTAATACCAAGCACGCCTGCCAATATTTTATTAGGTAAACAGATTAGAATTCTTGGCAGACCAAGATTTTGGCAGCAAACTGCCAAATGCCATTTCATTTCAAGACCATTTCCACTCCCATAAAGTAAAAGAGGACTTATCTTCAGTCCGTTCCAGGAGCAACAAATTATCCACGAGACAAGAGTTTAGTCAATGTTCAGTCCAAAATATATCCAAGCCGAATTTCAGAGATCACGATGTGACTTGCAGGGTTTAACTTTGTCTGTCACAAAGCCTGAAAAGCAATCCCACCCACTTTTATTCCGGGTGGGGCGTGGCTCCGTGACTTAGCTCAATCTCTGGCCCTCCCACGCCTCTTCCGTTGCTGCGCACGCTTCTCCCTCTGATGCTGCCTGGGATCAAGCCAGGATTCATCATCCCCACTCCCTATCAATTGGTGCTCCGATATGCCTTCCTCCTGGCACATCCCAGGCTGTTCCTCCTGGCTTTTGGATGGAACCTGAGGCATTGCCAGAAAGAAGGGTCCTGGAGAGGGAGACTTTGTCAGTTCCTCCCCATCATCTTCTGAGTCCTCTTCCTCTGTAAGGACAGGCTCGGGAGTCGAGGTCACAACATTTCCTTCCAACCCTGCTCTTCTATGTTTCTAATGATTTGAGAGTCCAAAAAGTAACATCTGGAGTTGACTTAGAGTCAGCTGGCCACTCAGATGGCTCTCCAAAATTCTCCATCAAATCTGTGGGCAGAAAAGTGGGATGGATTTTTCCAAGGGAAGGAATCTGGAGTCTGATAGGACCTTTTCTTGGCTGAACTCGGTTGATTAAAAGGCAGAAGCTTTGGTTAATCTCCTGAAAACCTCTGCTTTTTAATCTTAGTGATTTCCTTAGAATGCCATTTGACCGTATCAAATATATAAAACAGATGCAAAAAAATACAAATGGATACAAAGAAGACAAAAGGACATGTTCATAGTAAGTCATCACGTCTAATGGTGAAGGCTGATCTCTGGCAAGAAAGTCATACATTGTATCCTGTGACTGTGGAATGCTTTATTTATTTATTTATTTATTTATTTATTTATTTATTTATTTATTTATTGGTTCGATTTATGTGCCGCCCTTTTCCGGAGACTCAGGGCGGTTTACAATGCGTTAAGCAATAGCCTTCATACTTTTTGTATATACCTGCTTAGTAGGGCTTTCGGACCCCCCTAAGCGGTGTTCTTTTTTTATATATATACAAAGTCAGCTTATTGCCCCCACAAACCGGGTCCTCATTTTACCTACCTTGAAAGGATAGAAGGCTGAGTCAGCCTTAAGCCTGGTGAGATTTGAACTTGCAGTAATTGCAGGCAGCTGGTATTACTTAACAGTGCTTTAGTCTGCTGCGCCACCAAGGCTCTTGGCTTGTCTAGGTCTAGGCCTGAGGGTCTAGGACAGGGATCTGCAACCTTAAACACTCAAAGAGCCATGTGGACCCATTTCCCACAGAAAAGAAATCACCGGGAGCCACAAAACCTGGGTGGGCGTGGCCAACTCCACATCAGTCCCTCCCACCCAGTCACATGACACACATCCCAGCCACGCTTATCCAGGTTTTGTGCCTTCTGGTGTTACTTCAAGTAATCGCCCTTACCTTCTTAGGCCAGGCGAGGAGTGACTAGGAGGGGAGGGCGAGGGGCTGGGCCAGCCAGTGGTGGATTCAGCAGACAGGGAGCCACAGCAGGGGGACGAAAGAGCCACATGCGGCTCCGGAGCTGCAGGTTGCAGACACCTGGTCTAGGACAACTCGGCACAGCCAACTCGCCGTGGCCAACTTTGATATTAGAAATGGTGGAATAGAATCATTAAAGAAAGGAATGCAAAAGGAGGGACAGAATGAAATGTGAATGGCAAAAATTAAACTAAGTTTTTAATTATTTTAAATACTTGCATTGAATTGTTGAATTTTCCCGCAGCGAGTTGTCCCATGGTGGGTGTGTTGGCAGTGGCGAGTTGGCTGTGGCAAGTTGGCCACACCAGGTTGTCCCATTCCATACCACAGGTGTGTCTCTCTGTGTGTGCCACCATCAGCACTCCAGATTTGAGCCTTTAGGGAGGGTGGGGACCAGGGGTGAAATCCAGCAGGTTCTGACAGGTTCCGGAGAACCGGTAGTGGAAATTTTGAGTAATTTGGAGAACTGGAATGGAGATTTTGCAATATCCTTCCTCCAGGAGTGGGGAGGGAATGGTGACTTTGCAGTATCCTTCCCCTGGAGTGGGGTGGGAATGGAAATTTTGCAGTATCCTTCCCCTGCCATGCCCACCAAGCCATACCACGCCCACCAAGCCACGCCCACAGAACCTGTAGTAAAAAAATTTGGATTTCACCACTAGTTGGGACCATCATAACTGAAGTTATAGTAAGTTAGGATTACCTGTACTCATGCACTCATTGCTACAATGACTAAATTCTTTCTGGTTTCAGAATCTGCATAGTGGTTTTTAGAGTGGAATGGGACAACTCCAGTGGTGAAATCAATTTTTTTTTACTACCGGTTCTGTGGGCGTTGCTTGGTGGGCATGGTGTGGCTTGGTGGGTGTGGCTTGGTGGGTGTGGCAGGGGAAGGATACTGCAAAATCTCCATTCCCACCCCACTCTGGGGCCAGCCAGAGGTGGTATTTGCCGGTTCTCCGAACTACTAAAATTACTAAAACTACTAAAATTAAAATTTCCTCTATCGGTTCTCCAAACTACTCAAAATTTCCTCTACCGGTTCTCCAAACTACTCAAAATTTCCTCTACCGGTTCTCCAAACTACTCAAAATTTCCACTACCGGTTCTCCGAACTACTCAAAATTTCCGCTACCGGTTCTCCGAACTACTCAAAATTTCCTCTACCGGTTCTCCAAACTACTCAAAATTTCCACTACCGGTTCTCCAAACTACTCAAAATTTCCTCTACCGGTTCTCCAGAACCTGTCAGAACCTGCTGGATTTCACCCTTGTACAACTCACTATAGCCAACTCACCGTGGCCATCTCGACATGGCCAACTTGCCACGAGATAACTTGTGGTGGGACAATTCCACCTGGGATACCTCAATGTGATAAATATAATCCCCCACTGTTTCTTTGGCATTATTTTTGTTGACAAAAATGGAAATAATGTAGAAGAAAGAGTGGTGGATAACATTTTTTGCATTGTTATCCCATGTGTTGAGTTTATTTTATTGATTAGCCCTTGGGCCATATCAAAGTGCAGAGTTCCAGATGCAAATTATTACTAAAATCTGATAAAAATGGTTTAAAATAGAATTGTATAAAATACAATTTAAAATGAAATTGGAATAAAGTATGGTTTAAAATGAAATTGGAACAAAATACAATAATTTAATATATAGATAAATAAAATATGATACAATTATATTTCGGTGTCATCCCTATAATCTACCCCAATCAGTCCCACCTATATTGATCTCAACTGAACCATTTTGCTCGACTACTGTGCTGTGTTAAATGTTATTTTCAGATTCTTACCCCACATGGATTATCCCGTGGCAAGTTGGACGTGGCAGGTTGGCTGCTGCGAGTTGTTCCTAGACCCTTATTTATTTATTTATTTATTTATTTATTTATTTATTTATTTATTTATTTATTTATTATTATTTAAATTTTTATACCGCCCTTCTCCCAAGGGACTTAGGGCAGTGCACAGCCACAATAAAACACGTATATCCATAAAATTTAAAAACAGTTTAAAACATATTAAATAATTTGGCCCTATATTAAAACTAAAACACCCATTAAAATTCGTTATTAAACCAGCCCAGCCTGTTGAAATAGTAAAGGGCACGGCGAAAGGTACGTAGGTCAGGATCATACGAATCTCCGGGGGCAGTTCATTCCAGAGGGCAGGTGCCCCCACAGAGAAGGCTCTCCCCCTGGGGGTCGCCAGTCAACATTGTTTGACCGACAGCACCCTGAGGAGTCCCTCTCTGTGGGAACATATTGGCTGGTGGGAGGCTATCAGTGGCAGAAGGCGAGAGAGTTATGGAGAGAGTTTTCAATATGCATGGACCCCTCTGACTCTGTTTGTGTCCTTTTTAGCTCTTGTTACCCTTCTTGGGGTCAGCATCTACATTGCTTATTCCGCTGCCCTCTTCAAGCACGTTGCGTCTTTTCAGGGGAGGAAGAGTCTCATGGAAAATCTCAGCATCCAGTTTGGCTGGTCTCTGGTCTTCGCTTGGGTCTCTATCGGCGCGGAGCTTCTCACCGGGTTGGCATTTGTTCTCCTGGCCAAGATGGTGGGCCAGAAACGACGGTGGGACAATTTCATTTGAGAGTGTCGGAGATGATCCTCTTCACTGCTCTTTCCATGCCTGGCCTCTGTCTCTTTCTCATCACTGCTTTGAGCTAAGTTGAAGTCACGCTTCCAGGGGCTTCTGCCACTGCTTCTAGTAGCTGAGAACTTTCAGTCAAAACTGAGATCAGAAACCCAAAAGGATTTGTGCAGAGCTGTGAGTCCATGTAAAATAAGCAAATGAAAAGTCTGTATCTTCAATTACTGCATTCCACAAAAAAAACAAAAAACAAAAACCCAACGTTTCCTTGAACAAATTAACACGATATCTTTATTTTGTCTAATTTATCCTCCCCCCCCTTAAAATTATTCACCGTAACTTTGGTGCTGCCAGTTAGATTGGCAGATCAGGGTTAAAATCAGCCTTTCACCCTTCAATTTTGGAAATCTTGGCCATTCACCCTTCTAACTTCTGAAGTTTCAGTAGTTAATTTTTCTAAGGACTACCTAGAAATTTCCTTCTTTTATTTTTATTTTTATTTTATTTATTTTAATTTGATTTATATGCCACTCTTGTCCGGAGACTCAGGGCAGCTTACAATGCGTTAAGCAATAGCCTTCATTCTTTTGTATATTTATACAAAGTCAGCTTATTGCCCCCACAAACTTGGTCCTCAATTTACCTACCTTAGAAAGGATGGAAGGCTGAGTCAACCTTGAGTCTGGTGAGATTCGAACTTGCAGTAATTGCAAGCAGCAGATGTTAATAACAGGCTATTAGTCTGCTACGCCACCAGGTTCCTCTTTTCTTCCTTCCTTCAATTTTAAAGGAGAGAAAATGAAACAAAAATCTGAGATTATCAGGAGTTTAGAATCTAGACAAATTCTGTAGTTGTTTCTGCTCTGGCAGAAGGAAATATTAGCAGTATTCACTCCACACACACACACACACACACTATATATATAGTGAAAATATATAGAAAAGAAAAGAAAAGAAAAGAAATACACACACACACACACACACACATTTATATATACATACATACATAAGAAAATAGAAAATACATACATACATATACACATACATAGATACATACATACGTACGTACATACATACATACATACATACATACATACATACATACATCTATGTATGGTAGTCCTTGACTTAGGACCACAATTAATTTCTATTGCTAGGCAAGACAATTGTTAACTGAGTTGCATCCCATTTTACAAACCTTTTCGTCAGTTATTAAGCGAACCACTGCAGTTATTGTTAAATGAATCATGCCATTGTTGGCAAATCTGGCTTTCCCCATTGAGTTTGCTTGTCGGACGCCAGCTGGTGAAGGTTAAAAATTGCAACCACATGACCCCAGGACAATCAATCCATGGAACGGAAATTG
The DNA here is from genome assembly GCF_029531705.1 of Pantherophis guttatus. Next base: position 11,951,934 of record NW_026844042.1, on the reverse strand, counting down.
CCTTCAGAACTTGTGGGAACTTCATCACTGTAAGTTTTCAAGAAGAGATTGAACTGCCATCTGTCAAAAATGGTGTAGGGTCTCCTGCTTGGGTAGATAGGTTGGACTAGATGACCTACAAGGCCCCTTCCAACTCTGTTAATCTAATCTGAAATCTAATCTAATTATTTATGATAAACTCTGATGTGTAAACCCACCAAACAGTTCAGTTTAACAATTAGATGATATACTGCGTATCCAGTTAGTCATTTTCAATATAATGGCAGCAAATTCCAGTCACTTGATGGGAAAATGGGTAGTATATAAATTGAATGAATGAATGAATGAATGAATGAATGAATGAATGAATGAATCTTCTCCTGGATTGTGCTGTCACAGAACATTCATAAAGAAGCTATCTGCAAAAGTCAGAACTATTGCAATTTTGGCAAATTCTTCTTTTTCATTATTAAAGTTTATTATAATATTAAATAGAAATGATAGCAAAGATAATAAGAAATAGGGAAAAGCAAAAGAAGGGAAAGGGAAGGAGGAAGGGAAAAAAGTTGTGACTTCGAACTTCTTTCAGTGCAGTAAAATACGAAACACAGTTGCAACCTTAAACTTTTTGCTGTACATATTTAGTAAGCTCTAGTCATTTCTGTAAAAATACAGTTAATCTAATCATCAAAACCTAAAGTCGAAGTTTTATTTTTTTTTCTCCCTCTTTTGAGCGTAAAGCCCAGAATCAGTTTCCAGAAAACGGAAACAAAACTGGATAAGTTCTTTTCTTTAATTACTTTAATTCAGGTTCATGTTTTGCCATCTGCAGTTTTGGCAAATTTGATAATGTTAGTTTGTCACCTACCTCTCCTCAGAGGAGTATGTGTACGGGTGAGAAAGTTTTTATTTTTCCTTCAAAGAAAAGAAAGAAAGAAAGAAAGAAGGAATGAAAGAAAGAAGGAAAGAAAGAGAAAGAGAAAGAAAGAGAGAGAGAAAAAGAAAGAAAGAAAAGAAAGAAAGAAAGAAAGAAAGAAAGAAAGAAAGAAAGAAAGAAAGAAAGAAAGAAAGTCAAGCACCCTTAAGTGATGGAAGGAAGAGAAAAGTGCTAATGGGGTTCGGCTTAATTTCAGAGGAAATAAAAGAATGTGTGGGAAAACTTCGGTCTTTGCTGACATCTAGTGGCAAGAATGAGAACTGATTAGCTCAGTAATAAAAGCCTGTGAAAAGAGAAAAGATTACAAAATCTAACGTTAATTTAAAAGTCTGTGTAGAGATTCTCAGTCATTCAGGTCATAGTTGTCCCAAAGGAAGCTTCTTGGATGAGAAGCAAAACATCTTCAAAAGAAAAAAACAAGAAAGTCCAGTTGCCTCCTAAAAAAAGCACCTTTGCTTTGGGACAATCATCATCTAGGAATCAATACCTTTATGTGTTCTGCCCTTGACTGTGTCTTCTCACTCCATTTCCCCCCCAAATGGATAGAGGCTCCATGCTCAGATTATTGTAGCTGGTTTGTTGTTAATGTAAATGTTTTAATTTTAATACTTAATCTTTTAATATATTTTATTTTTAATTGTTTATATTACTTTTTACGATATTGTAAACCTCTCAGAGTCACTTGATAGTCAGATGGGCACGTATAAATTTAATAATAAAAATAAAATAATAATAAGAAGAAATCACTTAATATTGTAAAGTTAATGGAGAAACAAGGTGATGCTTGCGTGATCATTCTCTTCTTATTCCCTGCAGAGGGAATCAAAATTGTGGAGCCCGTGGTGCTTTCTGAGCTTGGCTGTTTTCTTGCAGATGTTTCATTATCCAACTAGGTAACCTCATCAGTGCTAGAAGAGAGTGGGGTTGTGCTCTTTATTTATACACAATATAAATATTACTAATGGACTTTTGTACATTTTTATGCCACCTGTTTTCTTTAAACTTTCAAGATGTGTAACTATGATTCCCTGATATAAAATCGGTGTTAATTGTTAATCACTTCTTCAGTCTAATGGATTTTTTTCTGTACTGTCCCTTGCATCTTCCAATCAAATTGTCGTATGCATATATATATACATACATATATATATATATGCGTATGCATATCTATCTATCTATCTATCTATCTATCTATCTATCTATCTATCTATGCATACGCAGTGGCTCAGTGGCTAAGATACTGAGCTTGTCAATCAAAAGGTCGGCAGTTCAGGGGTTCGAATCCCTAGTGCCGCGTAACGGGGTGAGCTCCTGTTACTTGTCCCAGCTTCTGCCAACCTAGCAGCTTGAAAGCAGGTAAAAAATGCAAGTAGAAAAATAGGGATCACCTTTGGTGGGAAGGCAACAGCGTTCAGTGCACCTTTGGTGTTGAGTCATGCCGGCCACATGACCACAGAGATGTCTTCCAATAGCGCTGGCTCCTCGGCCTTGAAACGGAGATGAGCACCACCCCCTAGAGTCGGGAACGACTAGCACATATGTGCGAAGAGAACCTTTACCTTTAAGGATTGTATCCCCAACCATCTGGGTCCTCAGTTTACCAACCTTGGAAGGATGGAAGACTGAGTCAACCTTGAGCCGGTCAGGATCGAACTGCTGGCAGTCAGCAGAATTGCACAAATGGAGCCGCGATTCCCAAGCGGCTGGGGGTTGTGGGGGGGGCTGCTTTAGAGCTTCTGAGAACTGGGACAAGAGGAGTTTTAGTGACATCACTCACTAACATTCTCCCAATAGACAATGGGAGAATTATTATATGCATCCAGCCTGTGTTTGATAATATGAAACAAAACAAAACAAAAAAATGTTGGAAATGGAAGTGAAAATATAGCCCATTGTGTAGGAAAAGGTCCAGGGAAAGGCAGTGTCAACAAATGAGAACAATTCTCCAAGGAAAGGTTGCGCTGTTTTGGCCTTTCTCTGCTTAGAAAAGGATGATAAGAGAAAGGAACACACAATGGACTTGTACAAAATGACACAGGACCTGAAGAAAGCGGATAAGTGCAACCCTCTCCTCTCAGAACAATTGGAGTCTTCGTGAATGGCACAAGATTCAGAACAGATAAAACAGACATAGCACCTCATTAAACTTTGGACCACAGAAGGCAGGGATGCCTATCAGTTTGGAGAGCTTTAAAAGGGGCCTAGATACACGAAGAATGAAGTTTATTCGTAGAACGCAGAATCAGAGGGTTGAAAGGAATCTCAAAGGCTGTCTGGTGCACACAACCTCCCAGGCGATGTATTTAGCACTCAGCAATAGCACTTAGACTTATATACCGCTTCACAGTGTTTTACAGCCCTTTCTAAGCACTTTACAGAGTCAGCCTATGGCCCTTAAATCTGGGTCCTCATTTTACCCACCTCAGAAGGATGGAAGGCTGAGTCAATGACAATAGCAATAGCACTTAGACATATATACCACTTCACTAATCTATTAATTGTCTGTCTGTCTGCCTGCCTGCCTGCCTGCTTGGCTATCTATCTATCTATCTATCTATCTATCTATCTATCTATCTATCTATCTATCTATCTATCTATCTATCTATCAACTACCTACCTACCTACCTACCTACCTACCTACCTACCTACCAGAGGTGGGTTCTAATTTTTTTTACTACCAGTTCTGTGGGTGTGGCTTATTTTGTAGGCATGGCTTGATGGTCATGTGACAATTATTTAGGATTTAGCAGAGGTACTGATCTACCAGGATTTTAACTGCTTGCAGAGCTGTATCAGTCTACCCATTTATTTTTTGCAGGCACTGGTCTACCCATTTATTTTTGCAGGCACTGATCTACTCATGTATTTTTGCAGGCACTGGTCTACTCATTTATTTTCTTTTAACACTGATCAGCTGTAGGGCGGCCCTTTGAAGCCCCCTGGCATGAGTTTAAACAGTTTTTTTCCCTCTAGCCATCAGCTGGGACTCAGGAGGCAGCAATAGATTGGGGGTGGGGCCAAATAAAAGGTACGAATAACGCGGGGGTGGGTGGGTAGGGCACGGGGGGGGCGGGGGGGCAGAACCGGTTCGGTGATGTCATATCGTCACCGCTACTGGCTCGGGAGAAACCCACCACTGCTACCTACCTACCTACCTACCTACCTACCTACCTACCTACCTACCTACCTACCTATCTATCTATCTATCTATCTATCTATCTATCTATCTATCTATCTATCTATCTATCTATCTATTGTGGCACAGTGGTTAGAATGCAGTATTACAGGCAAACTCTGCCCACAGCCTGGAGTTCGATCCCGAACCGGTATTTCCGACGATCAGCTGTGCCGCATGGTTTAGCTTTGCTAGAAAGCAGGAAATCCTGCTAAATTGCGCAGCACAGCTGATCCCCTCCTCGCTGTTTTACTTACTCAAGCCTCCTTTTGGCCCATACTGTGCATGTGTGCATAGCACACATTTGGTGCGCAATGTGCTTGCATGCGCACACCGTGCGCTTGGCACGCAGCACACATGCACAGCCAGTGAACCGGTAGCAAAGGGGTTCAGGTTTCACCACTGGTTTGAAGTCAGGTTCTGGAGAACCAGTAGCGGAAATTTTGAATAGTTCAGAGAACCGGCAAATACCAAAATCCTTCCCCTGCCACGTCCACCAAGCCACGCCCACCAAGCCACGCCCACAGAACCGGTAGTAAAAAAAATTGGATTTCACCACTGGGTGGGATTCAAAAAATTTAGCAACAGGTTCTCTGCAATGTTGCTGGGTGGGCGTGGCCATGGTGGGCGTGGCATAGCCGGTCTCCTGCATCACAGCAGGGGGGGCATTTTCACCCTTCCCAGGCTCTGGAGGCTTTCCTCAAGCCTCTGGGAGGGCCAAAATGGCCTCCCTCTGGCTCTGGAGGCCCTCCGGAGGCCGGAAACAGGCCCATTTCCAGACTTCTGGTACTTCTGGTAGGCCTGTTTTTCATTGTCCCAGAGCCTACACGCGGACCTTGCACTTATCTGGCATCCAAAACAGGCCGTGTGGAGACTCCTGGGAAGGGAGGGGCAGGCGGGGTCAGCCAGTCTTTGCAACTACCAGTTCGGCGAATTAACATCCGGTTCTTCCGAACCGATCAGAACCAGCTGAATCCCACCCCTGATATTTTTGAAGTGTGCTGATGCAAAGAACGGGCCACGAAGGTTGTAGCAAAAAGGCTTTTAATTTTTTTTAAAAAAAAGCCTCTGATGATTGTGCTGTGACTCAACTGGGCATGGGGCGGTGGCAGGGATTTTTGCTACCGGTTCTCCGAACCACCTGCCACCATTGCTATCGGATTGGGCAATCTAGTCCGAAGTGGGAGCATTTCACCTCTGGGAAGGATACTGCAAAATCTCCATTCCCACCCCACTCCAAGGGAAGGGTACTGTAAAATCTCCATTCCCACCCCACTCCAGGGGAAGGGTACTGTAAAGTCTCCGTTCCCATCTACTCCGGGGGAAGGATATGGTAAAATCTCCATTCCCACCCCACTCCAGGGGAAGGGTACTGTAAAATCTCCATTCCCACCCACTCTGGGGGAAGGATATGGTAAAATCTCCATTCCCACCCCACTCCAGGGGAAGGGTACTGCAAAATCTCCATTCCCACCCCAGTCTGGGGCCAGCCAGAGGTGGTATTTGCCAGTTCTCCGAACTACCCAAATTTCAACTACCAGTTCTCCAGAACCTGTCAGAACCTGCTGGATTTCACCCCTGATTTAGGGGACTGGAGGCTAAAATATACGATGAATGGTTGCAGGAACTGGGCCTGGCTAGTCTAGTGAAGAGAAGGACCAGGGGAGACAGGATAGCAGTCTTCCAATATTTGAGGGGCTGCCACAAAGAGGAAGGGGTCAAGCTGTTTTCCAAAGCACCTGAAGGCCAGACAAGGAATAATGGATGGAAACTGATCAAGGAGAGATTCAACCTGGAAATAAGGAGAAACTTTCTGACAGTGAGAACAATCAACCGATGGAAGAGAAGTTGCCTTCAGAAGTTGTGGGAGCTTCATCACTGGAAGCTTTCAAGAAGAGACTGGACTGTCTCATCTATCAGAAATGGTGTAGGGTCTCCTGCTTGGGAGGGGGGTTGGACTAGATGACCTACAAGGTCCCTTCCAATTCTGATAATCTGTAAATCTCTTAACCCTCTGGAATTGCAGCTGTGAGGCAGCTGAGAAAGAAGGAGTAACCCTCCGTCTAACAGCCATGTTTCAAATTTATGTGTATTTCCTTGTTCTGTAATGTTTTGTGTGTGTGTGTGTGTGTGTGTGTGTGTGTGTGTGTGTGTGTGTGTGTATGGTACATTGCTCATTTTTATTTTATTTTATATTATCTTTGTTTGAAAGTGCCCTCTGGGAGACATAACAATAATAACAACAACAGTCTGAGAAACTATTTCTCTACACGAAAGGAATTTCAGTGCAGCTTTCTTTGCGTTCCACCTTCCCCCACCCACAAAATCTATTTTATCTATTTCCTAGAAGAGGAATGAAAATGAACACAGTAAAGGTGCTACAAAATTTTACATAGATTTTGGATCAGTGAGGAAATTACAAGAATTTGTTATTTTATTTTAATTTTGCTAAGTATGCTTGCTTTTATTGATCATATAGTTACCATCTCTGCCTCCTCTTTTCCATTCCAGCCTTCCTTCCTTCCTTCCTTCCTTCCTTCCTTCCTTCCTTCCTTCCTTCCTTCCTTCCTTCCTTCCTTCCCCCCTCCCTCCTCCCCTTCTTCTCCTGTGCCGCCTCCTCTTTTTCTTCCTCCTCCTCCTCCTGCACCTCTTTCTCCTACTATTTATTTATTTATTTATTTATTTATTATTGAATTTCTATACCGCCCTTCTCCCTGAGGACTCAGGACGGTGTACAGCCAGAATTAAAAAACATACAAAACAAATATTAAAAAACAATTAAAAGATATATAAATTTGGCCCAATTAAAACTCACTACCAATTAAAACATTTAAAACATTTAAAAACATTTAAAAATTTCTTCTTAAGCCAGCCTGGTTTGCTTGAAAAAATGGGTTTTAAGGGCACGACGGAAGGCACTGAGGTCTTGGATTCTCCTTATCTCTGGGGGCAGCTGATTCCAGAGGGTAGGTGCCCCCACAGAGAAGGCCCTCCCCCTGGGGGTCACCAGCCTACATTGATTGGCTGATGGCACCCCGAGGAGGCCCTCTGTGGGAGCGCACGGGTCGATGGGAGGTCGTCGGTAGCAGCAGGCAGTCTCGAAGATAGCTAGGCCCGATGCCATGGAGCGCTTTGAAGGTGATAACCAGCACCTTGAAGCGCACCTAGATGACCACCGGGAGCCAGTGCAGCTCATGCAGGAGCGGTGTTACATGGGAGCGCCATGCTGCTCCTGTCACTACCCGCGCTGCTGCGTTCTGGACCAGGTGGAGCCTCCGGGTGCTCCTCAAGGGGAGCCCCATGTAGAGAGCATTGCAGTAATCAAGGCGAGAGGTGACGAGGGCGTGAGTGACTGTGCACAGGGAATCCCGATCAAGAAAGGGCCACAACTGGCGAATCAGGCGAACCTGACAAAAGGTCCCCCTGGTTACAGCCGTCAGATGTTCCTCCAAAGACAGCTGCATATCCAGGAGGACTCCCAGATTGCGAGCCCTCTCTGTGGGGGCCAACAACTCGCCCCCAATAGTCAGTGATGGAGTCAACTGACTATATCGGGATGCCGGGAGCCACAGCCACTCAGTCTTGGAAGGGTTGAGCTTGAGCCTGTTCCTCCCCATCCAGACCCGCACAGCCTCCAGGCACTGGGACATCACTTCAAGGGCATCGTTGGGGTGGCCTGGGGTGGAGATGTACAGCTGGGTGTCATCAGCGTACTGGTGGTATCTCACCCCAAAGCCACGGATGATCTCACCCAGCAGCTTCACATAAATGTTGAACAGAAGGGGTGAGAGGACTGATCCCTGTGGCACTCCACAAATGAGAGGCCTCTGAGGTCGACCTCTGCCCCCCTGCCAACACAAACTGTGACCGGTCGGAGAGAAAGGAGGAGAACCACCATAACACGGTGCCTCCCACCCCCAACTCTTCCAGCCGGTGCAGCATGATACCATGGTCGATGGTATCAAAAGCCACTGAGAGGTCTAACAGGACCAGAACAGAGGAGCAACCCCTCCAGAGATCATCAACCAACGCGACCAATGCCGTTTCCGTGCTGTGCCCAAACCTGAAACCCGACTGGAACGGATCTAGATAAGATGTTTCCTCCAGGAATTGCGGAAACTGTTGCGCGACCACACTCTCAACAACCTTCGCCATAAAGCGAAGGTTGGAGACAGGACGATAGTTGGCCAATATTGCCGGATCCAGGGACGGCTTCTTGAGGAGAGGCCTCACCACCGCCTCTTTCAAGGCGGTGGGGAAGTAACCCTCACTCAACGAAGCGTTGATAACACCCTGGAGCCAGCCTCGTGTAACCTCCTGGGAAGCCAGTACCAACCAGGAGGGACACGGGTCCAGTAAACATGTGGCCGCACTAAGTCTCCCCAAAATCCTGTCCACATCATCAGGAGTCACAGCATCAAACTCCTCCCAGATAACATTCTCAAGACTATTCCTCGTCACCCTGCCCTGATCTTCCCAGTCAGAGTCCAAATCCCCCTGGATCTGAGCGATTTTGTCATACAGGTATTATCCGAAATCCTCCACCCTGCCTTCCAAGGGATCCTCCCGCACTCCCGTATGGAGCAGGGAGCGGGTTACCCTGAACAGGGCGGCCGGACGATTCCCTGATGATGCAATAGAGGCGGAAAAGTAATTAAACTTTGCCGTCTTTATCGCCACTAGGTAGGCCTTAATATGCGACCTTACCCGTGTTCGATCAGATTCAGCGAGACTGGCCCTCCAACCGCTCTCCAGGCATCTTTTCCAGCACTTCATTTCCCTCAGCTCCTCAGTGAACCAAGGAGCCGCACGGGATCGGCACCGGGTCAGAGGCCGCAAAGGCACGACTCGGTCCAAGGCCCCACCAGCCGCCCGGTCCCAGGCGGCTACCAGCTCCTCGGCCGAGTCATGTGCTAGAACCTCAGGAAATGGCCCAAGCTCCATCTGGAACCTCTCAGGATCCATCAGGTGCCTGGGGTGGATCCATCTAATTGGATCCGCCTCCCTGCGGCGGGGGGCAGCAGTTCGAAGATCCAGGCGAAGGAGTGAGTGGTCTGTCCATGACAAGGGTTCCACGTCTATATCCCCAATAACAAGACCACTCAACCACTGGCCAGAGACAAAAGTCAGATCCAGAGTGTGACCTCCCCTGTGAGTAGGGCCATGAACTAACTGGGTCAGGTCCATGGCCGTCATGGAAGCCATGAACTCCCGAGCCACCTCAGACGTTTCACCAACGGATGGCAAGTTGAAATCACCCATGACTAAAAGCCTGGGTGTATCTACTGCCACCGTGGCTATCACGTCGAATAGCTCAGGTAGGGCTGTTGCCAGGTACGTAAGCAACAAGCCCATCTGAACCCCACGACCCCACCTCACAAGGAGGGACTCACATCCGGCTATCTGAGGCACAGTGGTCTCCCTAGGACCCAGATCCTTGTTAATAATAACCGCCACCCCCCTCCCCTCCCCTGGGCCCTTGGCTGATGGAATGCTCTGAAGCCTGGTGGGCACATTTCAACCAGAGGGACACTGCCATCCGGGCCCAACAAGGTCTCCATAATACCCGCCAGGTCCGCTCCTCCCTCTTGTATAAGATCGTGAATGAGGGGGGCCTTATTTACCACGGACCTAGCGTTGCATAACATCAGCCGAGGGCCCAGATCCTGAGTGTCTAAACCACCTAGTCTCCGAGAGGAGCCATGGGGACCGGGGCAAGCAATTGCTCTCAAACAGCGAGTGCGAGCCCCCAACACATGATATGGTCCCCTGCTCCCGCCATATCTGCCCCTCCCATCTACCGTGCTGATGGTACAGACCTCATAGGTATCGTCCCCTGTCCCTTTCCCAATCCCTCGACCAGCACCTCCCAAATCGTTACCCTGTGCCGGGCTCGGCTCTGACCCTGGTGGATTTCCCCCCCCACTACCCCCTACCCCTGCCTTCCTCCCCACTCCTCCTCCTTTGCCATTGGCTTGGGTGATTTCTACTCAGAGATATTCCATATTGAAATTCTGGTTGGCTTTGTTTGAGGACTTCCTTCCTTCCTTCCTTCCTTCCTTCCTTCCTTCCTTCCTTCCTTCCTTCCTTCCTTCCTTCCTTCCTCCTCCCTCCCTCCTCCCCTCCCTCCTCCCTCCCTCTCCTCCTCCTCCTCCTCCTCCTCCTCCTCCTCCTCATGACAATTGCAGTCATTGACTCATCCCATCTCTTCAGAAGACCTACCACCAAAGCTTCAGAAGCATGAAATAAATTATTAAGTCTTGGGATTTGGGAAGGCAGGGAGAATTATTTCTGCTTTAAGCTGGTCTTGTATGTGACTGTAAAATACTACCAGGAAAAGTCCTGCTGTAGGACATATTTTTTGCATAGTTAGAATTCTAGCTTTTTCTGCGTCTTTTCCTATCGGTTGGGAAAAGAACCATCACCAGCTTTTTGCAAGCTTTTTGCACTGAACTTTGGGTGTCACCAGAGACCCTAGAAACTTCTCATAATTTTGCTGATGACAGCAAGCCAGGGATGCCTCCCTCTGATTGGTGAAGAATTGCCTTGCTCTTCCCAGGCAACCTGCTCTCCTCAAATATTTAAAAGGTGATATTGTCTCCAATGCATAGAAAGTGCCGAGCAAGGAAATGGCATTACACCGCAGAGCAGGGACATCTTCCTGAGCACTTTGAAATTGGCTGTGCCAGCAACGCGAAGATAGGGTTTGCATAATCACCCTTTTATTGTGGCAATTGTTTCTCCATATGCATTGCATGAGGATGAAACTTAATTTGGGGAAGACAAATAATATCCGTGGCCTGCTCAGAAGATGCTTAGAGAGGCAGTAAGCTTGGCAAGACCCTGAAAAACATAGCACTCAACAATTATGGGGGTGGAGGAGGAGGAATATAGAATAATCCAAAATTAGATTTTAGTTTAATCCCCTATTCAAGCAGGAAATTCTGTACCATTGCAGACAAATGGCTGTCCAATCTCTTCTTAAAAATTTCCAGTGTTGGAGCATTTACAACTTCTGGAGGCCAGTTGTTCCACTGATTTAATTATTCTAACTGTCAGGAAATTTTTCCTTTATTTCTAGGTTGCTTGTCTCCTTGATTAGTTTCCACCTATTGCTTCTTGTCCTATCCTCAGGTGTTTTGGAAAACAGGTTGATTCCCCCCCCCAGGTCTTTGTTTCAGCCCTTCAAATATTGGAATATGTCATTCCTAGTCCTTCTTTTCACTAGACTAAAAAGGTAAAGGTAAAGGTTCCCCTCGCACATATGTGCTAGTCCAGGTGTCAGCAACCTGTGGCTCCAGAGCTGCATGTGGCTCTTTGAGCCCTCTGCTGTGGCTCCCTGTCAGGTGATCCCATCACTTGCTGGCCCCACCCCTCGCCCTCCCCTCCCAGTCACTCCTCGCCTGGCCTGAGAAGGTAAGGGCGATGGCGGGGAATGGAGAAGCAGCCAGGGCAGAAACAGAGAGATATAGAGAGAGAGAGAGAGACATAGAGAGATACAGAGAGAGAGGGGGAGAGAGAGGTGGGGAGGGAGGAAGGGAGGGAGAGAGAGAGATGTCCAAAGGGTTTTGTGGTTCTCAATGTTTTCTAACAACCAGTTCTCTGCCCTAATGACTGGTTGGGTAGGCGTGGCTAGGGTGGGTCATGTGACTGATATGGAGTGACTGACATTGAGTTGGCCATGCCCTCCCAGGCGACTCCCGATGTTTTCTTTTTTGTGGGAAACAAGGCCAAATGGCTCTTCAAATGTTTAAGGTTGCAGACCCCTGTGCTAGCCGTTCCCGACTCTAGGGGGCGGTGCTCATCTCCGTTTCAAAGCCAAAGAGCCAGTGCTGTCCGAAGACATCTCTGTGGTCATGTGGCCGACATGACTCAGTGCCAAAGGCGCATGGAACGCTGTTACCTTCCCATCAAAGGTGGACCCTATTTTTCTACTTGCATTTTTTACGTGCTTTCGAACTGCTAGGTTGGCAGAAGCCGGGACAAGTAACAGAAGCTCACCCTGTTACGCGGCACTAGAGATTTGAACCGCTGAACTGCCGACCTTTCTATCGACAAGCTCAGCGTCTTAGCCACTGAATCACCATGTCCCTTACTTCACTAGACTAGAGATTCCCCAAAAAATGGTTGCAGGAATTGGGAATCTCTAAATTCACTAGACTAGAGATTCTCATTTTCTGCAACCATTCTTTTTGTGTTTTAGCCTCCAGTCCCCTAATCATCCTTGTTGCTCTTCGCTGCACTCTTTTTCAGAGCCTCGACATCTTTTTATAACGTGGTGACCAAAACCGGATGCCATATTCCAAGTGTGATCTTATTAGGGCTTTATAAAGCAGAGAAGGAAGAGGGAGAAGAGGAGGAGGAAGAGGGGAATATTTTGAGATCATAATCTTTGAGTTCCCATTTTCCTGGAGCTTAGTATCAAACCTTCAAGGTTCTTTTTGTAGTCTGGGTCTGTCAGCTCACTTCTCAGCTGGAACATATATTATATGAAGGAATGCCCCAATGAATGATAACAAAGAAATTCTGGAGATTCAAGATGGCAGCTCATTATAAAGTCAGCGGGCTTTCTTTCGTGGATATATTTTTTTCATGTTTCCCCCTTATTTTACCATTGAAAGAAATACTTCTTGACTATCAGGATCCTGGCAGGAGTGCAATTTTCTTCCGGGGACCGTTCCAAAGAGAGCAAACCCAGGAGGTTTTAAAATCTTTACAATTTACACCTTGCTCCAAAACCCATTTATGGTTTTACAGCGATAGTGACCGATGAAAGCCAGCCGAGCTGAACTTTCAGCTTTAATTAAAGTTTATTTCACCCAACAATCTATTTACTGCCTCCTTTATTATATTTCTTTTGAACTCTGAACTTTTCTCTTTAATGTTGGGGTTTCTGGTCCTTGGAGAGTTGAATGGATATTTCCTCATCCAAACATGGGCACTTCTGCCTTATCAAAAAAAAAAAAAGACTTCTGCTAACTAAATTCCCTCAAACTCTCTTAGACATTATATCACTATTACAGTATACTTTTTTTTTTTGTTCTCTGGAAATATGAATATTATGCAGAGAAAAATGCAAGTACTATTCTTTAATGCTTAAAACTTACTCAGAAATAGATATGCGTTAGGTTTCTAATTCATTGCTACGTAACACTATAAATACTATGTTTTGGCATGGTGGCTGCCATCCAGGAAGATGCTAACCTTGATACTTGCCAGAGGAGATCAACCCTGACTGCTCTTTAGACGGCCAGATCCTGAAGATAAAACTCAAATCCTTTGGCCACCTAATGAGAAGGAAGGGCTCACTGGAGAAGAGCCTAATGCTGGGAACGATTGAGGGCAAAAGAAGAAGGGGACGGCAGAGAACGAGGTGGCTGGATGGAGTCACTGAAGCAGTAGGCGTGAGCTTAAATGGACTCCAGAGGATGGTAGAGGACAGGAAGGCCTTGGAGGAACGTTGTCCATGGGATTGCGATGGGTCAGACACGGCTTCGCAACTAACAACAAAAATGCTATGCAAGCTCAGGCAAAACTTTTAGAACATAGAATAAATTGTTTTTATATGTTTTATATGTTCATATGTTTTAGCATCAGAACACTTCAGTCCAATAAGTCAAGATGAGAGAGAACCTCAAAGCTCTCAGCCAAGCCCATGCAAAAAAACTGATGACTCAAGGTTCTCCTTTGAGTTGTCCCCTTAATCGGTGGGATGGTTTTCCTTCAGAAGTTGTGGGTGTTCCATCACTGGAGGTTTTCAAGAAGAGATTTGTGAGAGGATCTCACGAGGATCGATGGTTCGTTGAGGGCGCTTCCAAGAAAAGGCAGCACGCAAGGGTGGGCCTTTTAAGAAACTGCCATGGCTGGCACAAAACACCTAACAAGATTGGACAGCCATTTGTCTGAAATGGTATAGTGTTCCCCTGCTGCACAAGAGGTTGGACTAGAAGACCTCCTAAGGTCCCTTCCAACTCTGTTATTCTGTCTTTTTTTTCCTGCTGTTCTGCTTTGGAGCTTCTGCTGTGTATCTTCGAAGCATGTCTCAACTTGGAACTGAGTGGGTGACCTTCTATCAGTGTGATGCAGATAGGGAATCCTGCAGGCTTTCTGGATCTGCCTCAGCCGGAGGGCAGTTTTTGGCTTCAACACAATCACCCCAGGGGTGAAATCCAGCAGGTTCTGACAGGTTCTGGAGAACTGGTAGCGGAAATTATGAGTAGTTCAGAGAACCCGCAAATACCACCTCTGGCTGGTCCCAGAGTGGGGTGGGAATGGAGATTTTGCAGTATCCTTCCCCTGCCATGCCTACCATGCCATGCCCACCAAGCCACACCCCGCCCACCAAGCCACGCCCACAGAACCGGTAGTAAAAAAAAGTTGAATTTCACCAGTGAATCACCCCCTCCAGCACTATTATCCCTAGATGTCCCTAGACATCTCTAATGGTATGTGGGAATGACCTTGGGCAAGGTGGAGGGAAGACAGGCTGCCTAAGGAAGGGTGAGGAAAGAGAAGCATAGCCCACACAGCTGCATAACAGATGCTCCCTTAAATTAGCAGCCTATAAAAGAGATGGTGGGAGATTCTGTTAATGCAGCCTTCAAGAAAGTAAAATTAGCTTATCTCTCATGTTTCCTGTCTGTCTGTGTGGGAAGGCTAACACTGGCTCCTCCTCCCCCTCTCCTCCTCCCCCTCTCCTCCTCCTCCTCCTCCTCATGTACTTTCCCCTGCTTGGTTGTGCCCGATTCTAGGAGGTGGAGCTCATTTCCTAGGTGAGGGAGCCAGCATTGTCTGAAGACACTTCCATGGTCATGTGGCCAACCTGACTATACACTGAGGTGCACGTAACGCTGTTACCTTCCCACCAAAGTGGTACCCATTTATCTACTTGCATTTACATGCTTTCGAACTGCTAGGTTGGTAGCAAGAATAGGAACTCACCCCATTATGTGGTTCTTGGGATTCAAAGTGCCAAATTTCTGCTTCACAAGTTCAGCATCTTCACCACTAGGCTGCTGTTCCCCTCAGGGATGGGTTCCACTTACCTTTACTACCAGTTCATAGCGGGAGCGGGAGCTTCTGTGCATGCGCAGATCACCCATGATGATGTCATGGAGGATGGGCGGAGCCTCCCACTGGTTTTACTACTGGTTCTATAGAACCGGACCGAACCAGGAGCAATCCACCACTGGTTCTCCTCCAATAATTGTAAGAATAAGTAGCCAAAAAAGGTGGAGACTTAATGAAAGTTCTTCTACTACAAGAGGACCTCATACTGAGGCATCAACAGCAATTAAAGAACTTTTTTCCAAATCTTATATTCCTTTTAAAAAAAAAAATGATATGGACTCTAGCAAAGCACTTATGAGAGGATTATTTCCTCTCTGTGGCATCAAATGCAAAAACAGAAGTACATATTGATGATCGATCCGAAGCAATTAGAATTAAGTTCAAAGTAAAGCACTTTCAGACCTAGGAGAAAAGATTAAGGTGATTTGTAATCAACCAGATTTAATTGAAGTCAGTGTGATTTATAAGATGTTGAATTTTGCCCACTGAAACGTTTGGAAAAAGACAGGATGTCAGAAAGATTGCTGGCTGCCTTACTGACTGTGGAAGGAACAAGACAATCTATTCTAATTAGGATAAAAGTAGACACAGGTCCAACACTTGATGGAGCGACTAGTTAAATGCTCTTCTTTAACTCTACTAGTAAAATACTCTTAAATATAGGACATTAGGTAGACCAAGGGAACCCCCCCCCCGAATTATTACGTTTATAGATCAACAAAATAAAATTCTTAATCCATCCATTTATTTTCTTATTCAGAAAATAAAACTGAAAATGTGTAAATTGAAAAAAAAAAGCAGCTTCAAGACTTAACGGCACCTTTTCAAAACATTATCAGAATTTTACAAGGAGTTTTAGTTCAACTGCTAACTCAAATATTGATTAAGATTCAACAACATCAAGAACTGTCTTCGTCATGAAAATAGGTTTTCATACCTCTGATTTGCAATGACCCAGAATAACTGTTTTTTTTAATCACAAAAACGTGCCATAATGAATGAAAGAAAGAAATTCTCTTTCTTTATTCTTATTCACAGTAGAGCCATTGGCAATATATATATATATATGTCAGCACTCCAAACTATATTCGTTCCAGTGCTGACATAAGGAGGAGAAGAGGGGGCAGCTGGCAAGAGGATGCTTGACTTTTCACCTACTTATTTTCCCTGAAGATAATATCCTCTAGGAGATGAGATGGGAGGGGGACATTCCTGGGAGCTGAAGTAGTAGATATGGGGAGAGTGATTTGGAAGATGGCCAATGAGACGCAGAGAATTGGGGAATGGAAAGGGAAGGTTTGGGGTCAGGAAGTCAGTGTTGGCTACGACATAATCGGGGACAGATGGTCGTGCTTAATAAATGAAAAATTTCATCAAAGACTATTTGTTTGGAAATGCAATTTATTTGAAGATGACACCGAAACCTGACAATATATATATATTAATGAAAAAAATTCTTGGATGAGAAGCAAAACGTCTTCAAGGAAAAAGTCCTGTTGCCTTTCGAAAAAGAGTCTTTGGGACAACCACGATCTGAATGATGGAGAATCTGCATAGACCAGTGATGGCTAACCTTTTTGTCGTCACGTGCTGAAAGAGCGTGCATGCCTGCACCCATAATGCAATACGCATGTGCTCCTCCGTGCTCCCCCTACCTTCCCGCCAAGCACGCACGATCCCCCACCCTCTGCGCATGTGCGTATGACCCCTGTCGTGACCCAGGCCCAAGTAGGTATTATCAGACACAATCAGTTTGAAACAAACAGACTTTATTAGAACAGCTGAGAATTAACTCATTCTCAGTGTAGTCCCAACTAATTCAAAACAAATTCTTCATAACACAAATTCTTCAGCCTTATCACCAACCTTGGTCTAATTAGGCAACCTGCGAAAGGCTTTTGTTGGCAAAAGTTCAGAAGCAGAAGACGCCGACAAGAAATAAATGCAGCAAGACAAGAAACAAATCTATCAACGTTGTTTTCCGACAAAGAGCCCAAGAGCCGTTGCTGGTCTTTTAAGCCTTACGGGAGGGGCCAATCATCTCTTGGCCTTACTCCTGAGTTGTCCCTTTTGCTTTAGCTGTTCTAGCCTTTTGGCAGCTCTTCTCATGTGTGCAGTAGGAACAGGCTCCTCCTGTTCCTCTGCCTCTCTGCTGTCAGCCTCTGGAGGCTCTGGAGTCCGCTCATCACTCCCAGATGGCCCTGGCCCCACCTCTGTCTCCGACGCAGAGCCCTCATCCGGGCCTTCCCCTGACTCCAGGACTGGCCCATGTTCTTCCTCAGCCTCCTCACTGTCCGACTCCACTGCCAGCTCCGCAGGCTGCTGGCGGAACACAACAACCCCCATGCATGCACGCGCATCTCCAGCATGCCCCCCGCTCCCCGCAAATGTGTGGCAGAGACCCAAAAATCAGCTGGCCGGCAGGAGGCATGTGTGCATGCGCAGTGGAGCTGAGCTAGAGCGATGGCTCACGTGCCCGAAGAGAGGGCTCTGTGTGCCACCTGTGTGCCACCTGTGGCACGCGTGCCATAGGTTCGCCATCACGGGCATAGACAATACAACACAATATTTTGTGAGCGGGGAGATTATAGCTTTTTGCAAGCATAGACAGGAATTGGGTTTTTACAGGGCGTGCCTGCATCAACAAACTTCATTAATGAGAAACCAGTGCTTTTTGACTGTTGCAAAGCATGTAAAGATTTGTGTGTGTGTGTGTGTGTGTGTGTGTGTGTGTGTGTGTGTGTGTGTGTACTCCCGACAGTGGGTGCTTTTAGAGCACACACAGCAAGCCCATCTGCCTAGCGAGAGATGGATGGGTTGAAGGCACTATCTGATGTTCTCCGCTCTCCCCAGGTGCCATGTGAAATCCATCATTCCACAACTGTCTGCTGCGTATTCTGTCTGGCAAATCCAGGCGAGAAACACACCAGTTTCTCATCCTTGAGAAGACGAAAACGTGATTTGCCCAGCAAGTATATAAACGTGAGCTTTGACTCCAGGGTCCACCTGCCTCTCTGCTCTTCAAGCACATATGTGTGCCATCTCTTCCGTAAGCAGCAAGAACAAACAAACAAAACAAAAAAACATTAATTACACTATTGTTTGACAGTAATGGGGCACTGCCTGCTGGAGCCTGGCTAACCCCCTAATTTTAATCATAAATTTGAGCAAGCAGAGCAGTGGTGGAATGTAAAATTTGTTACTACCGGTTCTGTGGGCGTGGCTTGGTGGGGAGGAGGTAATGTGACTGGGTGGGCGTGGCCAACTTTTTAAAAATTTTGTACTTTTAAAAGCATTTTTTCTACAACCTCTTTGGCCGAAGAGGTTGTAAAAAATGCTTTTAAAAGCCTCTGACGATCCCAGCTGAGTTGCTTGATCATCAGAGGTTTTTTTTTTTACTTTTAAAAGCATTTAAAAATGCTTTTAAAAGTAAAAAAAACCCAACCCTCTGATGATCGTGCGGCTCAGCTGGGCATGGGGGGGGGGCAGGGATTTTTGCTACCAGTTCTCCAAACCACCCGCCGCCATTGCTACCGGATCGGGCGATCGGGTCCAAACTGGGAGCATTTCACCCCTGAAGCAGAGGGATGAAGAGAGAGATCAGAGGAGGCAGTTAGTATTATACAATCAATCAATGGAACGGAAGTTGCCTCCAGAAGCTGTGGGAGCTTCATCCCTGGAAGCTTTCAAGAAGAGACTGGACTGCATCTGTCAGAAATAGTGTAGGGCTGTGATGGCGAATTTATGGCACCCGTGCCACAGGTGGCACGTGGAGCCATATCTGTGGGCACATGAGTGTTCCCCTACCTCAGCTCCAGCGCGCATGCGCGAACTGGCCAGCTGATTTTTGGGCATTCTGGGCCCACCAGAAGTCAGGAAATGGGCCATGGGGAGTGGGGGGGTGGGGAAGACCGTTTTTGCCCTCCCCAGGCTCCTAGAAAGCCTCTGGAGCCCGGGGAAAGTGAAAAACGGGCCTTCCGGGCCCACTGGAAGTTGGAAAACAGGCCTCCGGAGAGTCTCTGGGGAGTGGGGGGGTGGGGAAGGCTGTTTTCGCCCTCCCCAGGCTCCTAGAAAGCCTCTGGAGCCCGGGGAAAGCGAAAAACGGGCCTTCCGGGCCCACTGGAAGTTGAAAAACGGGCCTCCGGAGAGTCTCTGGGAGTGGGGGGTGTGTGGAAGACCGTTTTTGCCCTCCCCAGGCTCCAGAGGCTTTCTTGGAGCCTGGGGATGGCAAAAAATGGGCCTACCGGGCCATTGCGTGTCAAAAGCTGGGCCTACCGGCCATTGCGTGTCAAAAGCTGGGTGAGCACAGGGGGTGTGTGTCACGTGTGCATGCGGGGGGGAAGGGCATGGGGAGCATTGAATTATGGGTGTGGGCACATGCACATGCGACCTCCTGTGTTCCCCCCACTTTTGACATGCAGCGGCAAAAAGGTTAGCCATCCCTGGTGTAGGATCTCCTGCTTGGGCGGGAGGTTGGACTAGATGATCCACAAGGTCCCTTCCAACTCTGTTAATCTGTTAATGATAGTTGCAGCCTCCCCATGGTCACGTGATCAAAATTTGTGACCTTCCCAGCCAGCTTCCTACAAGCAAAGTTCATATGGGAAGCCGGATTCACAGGATTCATTGAACATTTAACAGCTACAGTTATCTGCTTCACAATGGTGACGAAAACAGCCATAAAATCAGGCACAGCTCACTTAACAAACATCTCGCTTAAGCAATGGAAATTGTGATCCCAGTTATGGCCGTAAATCATGGACTACCTGTATATGAAAACAAGTGAAAAGCAGAGGGAAAATCAAAAATTCCTTGTTGGATGTCTCCATTCACCACGGATCTGATGGGCAAGTCACTTTTTTCCAGTGTCGTCATAACTTTTAACGGTCCCTAAATGAACTGCTGTAAATGGGATTATTCTATATTGTTTTAAACTAAGAGATTTTGACTGGGAATTAGGAATTTAGGAAATTTTCTGACAGTGAGAATAATCAACCAACGGAACAGAAGTTGCTTTCGGTAGTTGTGGGAGCTTCCTCGCTGGAGGCTTTCAAGAAGAGACTGGACTGCCATCTGTCAGAAATGGTCTAGTAGGTTCTCCTGCTAGGGTGAGGGGTTGGACTAGATGACCTACAAGGTCCCTTCCAACTCTGTTGATGTGTTAAACTTTTCACTCTCCAGATGTTTCTGAACTAAAAACCCCAGTTTCCCAAGTTACGTGTCAGGTGGAAGAAGTCAGGAACAAGGGTAGAGTTCAAAAGTACTACAGGTTTATTTCATGCTACTCGTACAGAAGAATCTGAACTATTAACGATCAAAGGCAGATTGACACCAGATAAGAATCAACGGAATGCATGGCAGGCTGGACTTGGGTCGCTTATGGGGGCATAGAGACTCCAAACTGATGATCTGTTGAAATCCTTTGGGGTCTTGAGACTGAAGATTTCCGGAGTGTTGGTTCCTCCTGGGGTCAGGTGCAAAGATTATGATTGAAGGCCCTTCTGGAGATGGATCCTTTAAACAGATAGCCCATTCAGAGTTTTGCTCATGGTTTAAATATGGGGGGGGGGGTGTCAAAGAAAGTCCTTCCTTCCTTCCTTCCTTCCTTCCTTCCTTCCTTCCTTCCTTCCTTCCTTCCTCCCTCCCTCCCTCCCTCCCTTCCTCCCTCCTTCTTCCCTTCCCTTCCTTCTTTCCTTCCTTCCTTCCTCCCTTAACTCCTTCCTTCCTTCCCTCCCTCTCTCCCGCCTCCCTCCCTCCCTTCCCTCCCTCTTCCCTTCCTTCCTTCCTTCCTTCCTTCCTTCCATCCTTCCTTCCTCCCTTAACTCCTTTCTTCCCTCCCCCTCCCTCCTTCCTTCCCTCCCTCTCTCCCGCTCTCCTTCCTTCCTTCCCTCCCTCCCTTCCTTCCCTCCCTCTTTCCTTCCTTCCTTCCTCCCTTAACTCCTTTCTTCCCTCCCTCCCTCCCTCCCTCATTCCTTCCTCCCTTCCCTCCCTCCCTCCCTCCTTCCCTCCCTCCCTCTCTCCTTCTTTCCTTCCTTCCTTCCTCCCTTAACTCCTTCCTTCCTTCCTTCCCTCCCTCCCTCCCTCCTTCCTTCCCTCTACAAGTGTATCTCTTGGAATTACGTTCCTGTCTGCTGCTTTTCTGGTGATGCATTGTGATCATATGCTTGTGATGTTATTCTAATAATAAATGATTGTAATTTATTATCAGGATGTCATCAAGCGGTGATGGATGGCAGCAATAGATCATTGGACACCGACAAGCAGAATATTTGAGAGACAAATTTGGATGCACGGTCTTTGCACACGCCATGCTTAGCTACATCCAAACTCTATACGTGGTACTACTTATGGGTTGTACATATATCTGTATAATACACATTTAATTCACTCAAATGCATATACTGGAGGAAGATAAAGTGTTGCAGTTTCATAAAATGGCACCATGGTTTTCCTTCATTCCCCAGTGAATAAATATAATCTAATTGACCTGCTGGGTTAAACTGGATAAACTCTGAAATACACTCTGGCTCTGAAGTCTTGTGGCCAGAAACTGGCTTGGGTGTTTTACTTAGTGCCAAGGAATTGTCAAATAATAATGTAAAAGCTCATCTAATTGTCTTGTTCTTGTCACTTTTTTCAAGAGGCAGAAATCTGACTCCTGTATAACAAGTCAGAAAACATTCTGAATGGGAGTGGAGTGGAGTGGAGTGGAGTGGAGTGGAGTGGAATGGAATGGAATGGAATGGAATAGAATAGAATAGAATAGAATAGAATAGAATAGAATAGAATAGAATAGAATAGA